>APFE030213585.1:20975-159566 GCA_000404065.3 Pinus taeda | reverse complement strand
TCAAACTTTGGACAAAAATCTTCATTCTTACACTGTCATCATCAATTTCATAACTCTCGAAGTAATCTTGCATTTTCTTTGTATGCTGTAGGGCGGTGCAGGAGTTCGTGCCATCAAAATAGGTGATTTTTGACTGGTAGTCTTGAGGCATATCCCCAGGATTAGCAGGTAGCTGTAAGGGCGCATATCTAGCCATGATGATGGGGATAAACGGAACAGCTAGGGTAGCAGGGATAATAGGAACAACCGGGGTAGAAGGAGTGGTAGTGGTAGTAGGAGTATGGGATGGAGGTGTAGAGGAGCTGCTTGGAGAAGGAGGTGATGAACCAGGGGAACTTGGGGTTGACCAGAATAAAAATTTGATAGGGGTTGGAACACTGCTTGGCTGAACTGTTTCAGGACTCGCAGCAGTTGGGCCTTATTTTTGCTTTTGTTTTCTAATGATCTTAGGAATTAAATTCGGATTTTCAAAAAAAGCTGGGTGATTTGGATCAGGATTTGATCGTGTATCAAGCATTTGCTTCTTAGGAGCCAACTTCTACTCTATTTTTGGGAACTTTTTCTAAAGACACAGGTCGACCGAGGCCTTCACAGGTCGGTTTCTTCCTCTGTGGGGCTGCAGACTAGTTCAGTGAATTTATCTGAGGAGATCCCCAGTGGAGTTTCCATTATGTTATCACTCAGGTTGTCCCTAGGCTCCTGTAAGGATACGGCTGAGGTAACCACAAACCAATCTTTAGATTGCAGGTTCTAGCCCACCTGCAATCAGAGAGGGCTCTCTCTTTATGATTCAACTTTGTTGATGACTTTAGGCTAGCTTTTGGCTCAGGGGTTTTTTGTTTGTGTTTGGCTGGAAGGAAAATGCTTTCAGGAAGAGAGGCAATTAATTTATGAAGTGATAATTTTCAAACCATTTGGCATGGAGTCGCGGGTTGGGATTATCAGTGCGTCTTTCTGGTCATAAGAGAAATAATGAAGTAGGATAGTTGTTCATAACACAATCTTCAGACTAAAGGGTGAATGATATGTAAGGAATGAGAGGAACTTAAGAATCTCTGATTTAACTTAACGGAGGGAAATATGATCTCTATCTAGGGGCAATGAAGAATCCCTGGATAACTATCTTGGTTTAAGGAAAACATGAGCCATGTGGAATTCATATTTATGCTTAAACAGAAGAAAACATAAAGAAACAACAGAAATTGAGCATAAAGTGTATTTAAACAAATTCTAAGCTAATCTTTCTTTCTGCTGTTTAAGAGCATAATTCATGAATGAAAACAGAGGTAAGAAACACTTATTGAGTTATGCAACAGCACGGGAATTCCATAATCAGTCTTCAACCAGTAAACACAGTGAACAATCTGTTCTCCAAGGCTCATAAGCAGTCTTTGATTATAGAAACTTATCAAATATTAGAGTGTGAGTCTCTCCCGGAGAAAAATCAGCTGGAGATAGCTTGTTCACTAATCAACCAACCAACCAACCCACCACCCCGTAATACAGTATTCAGGGTTGTCTTTATAGTGCAAATATCTCAAACTTATTTATTACAATTGACCTAAAACAGGTCTGCAAAAAGAGCTTTCTAAACCTAAAATTGTGCCAAAATTAAATGCAGGTAAATATCTATTGAACTGTGTCAGAGGTAGCTGGATAAAAAGGAGTGCAATGTGGCCCTTGGAAGCTCGATGCAGTACTGCTGGAATAATTGTGCTTTGGGATCTGCAGTTCTGTTCTGGTGCGAGTTAAATGTGCAATAACCATGATTTGAGAGTTTTAAGTGGCCTCACCCCTTTCTTTGACTTTGCTGGAAGGTATTAAATTTTCTCCTACTTTGGGCCGCTGTTAAGATTTTTGCTGATACTCTTTGCCGCTACATTGATGGTCTCCACTGCTTTCTGATACTCTTTGATGTGTTTTCTCTCTGTCAATTTGATCTGATACTCTTTAATCTCTGTCTCTGGTCTCTTCCTGTCTTCAAATCGGTTTAATTTGGCGAAATCAGGCAATTTCGGGCCTTTTCGGTGCAAAACGGGCCAAGGAATCAAAAGATTTCCTAAAGATTCCCCAATATGGCCTATTTCCCAAAGCACTAATCGCGGATTGAAAACTGCCTCCGTTTCTCATTCCGGAGCTCCGAAGCACGCTTTTTCCTCTTGCGCGAATTTTCGGTTTTTTGGCTGCTGACGTCAGCATGATGTCAGTAGTACGGCAGATGATGTCAGCATGCTGACGTCAGCAGTGGGGTCCTTTGGTACGGATGTGACGTCATCAAGGTGACGTGGCAGTACGGCGGGGTGACGTGGCAGCGTGACGTGGACCGGGCGCAGGCAGGGTGAGGTGATGTGGAGGGTGACCTGGCAGGATGAGGTGGCGCTCCTGTTATGTGAGGGGAGGGCGGTTTTCCCTGTGCGTCGGACCTCCTTTGGTACGGAGGTGGTTTCTGTCAGGGGTGGCCCGATGCAATGGGAGGCCGCCACCTGTCCCGGTGTACGAAGGGAAAACCGTCGGACATCGGGATGTAACCTACCACAGTAATCAGGCGCGCAATGCGATCAGGGACCGTCAGATCTGGCGGAGGCGATCTGACAGTGGACGGGAAAGGGAGATGCGCGGGGTTTAGCAAAGGCGCACACGCGTTAAAGGCTTAATTTTTCGCGGCGTGGTGGGTTTTTAACTTTAGAAAATGGGTAAATGTGTTCGCTCGGTGAAAACTTATCAAACAAACGTTAATATTTTTCAGAGAAGAATGCACGGGGAGGGTTATTTAGCATTTGGAAAGGGTTCCCTTAGTGTTTGGAAGGGGTCCATACACTTGGGAGTGGAAATGTTTGCAGAGGGAGGGTTCTTACTAAAGTCCAGGTGACTTAGTAATTCCCAGTGAAGTATTTATGGTTATATTTCAACCAGGGGGAGGGGATATTTACATAAGGGGATTACCTACATAGTTTTAGTATGGGGATAGGGAAAATATGGGGAGTTAAATAATAATTTCAGTAGTTAATATGGAGATGACAAGAAAACGCTAAGTTTCAGAAATCTTAGGCTTGAAAAGGGGAGATAGAACCTTATAGAGAGAGTATGGGTTCTCTTTGAGTGAAGCAGGTCTTCACCCAAGCTAATGACATGAAAATGATGAAACTAAGAGATATCAAGCAGATCTTGACCTCTTTTTGGGGAAATTAGTTAATGATTTGGGGGAGATGGAGAAAGGAAGTTATTTATGCCTGTTTTGAGCTCTTTCACATAAAACTGCCTAGTGATTGTGTCTTGAGTAGAAATGACACCCTGAAAACATGGAACTGATCAGCAATCAAGATTCTGCAACCTCAAAACTACCTACCTAGCCTACTTACCTAACATTTTTTCTTCTTTTGGTTTGGGTGCACTTAGACTTGCAGTCCCATCATTTCAGTTTTTTCTTTTTTATACCTTCCTATCTACAAACTACCCTTTTTTCTTCCAAGGGCCCAGATTAAGCAGTTGGGCTCCTTTGATTCTCTACCTGTCTAAGAATCCAAGATTAAGCTGTTTGGACAGATTTTCATCCTCTATATTCTAAAACAGGAAATTGAAACCTAGGGAGACCAAGATTAAGCTGTTTGGACCTCCCTTTAGCTGAAAATTGTACAAAACACTGGAATAACTTCTCAAAATTTGGAAAGCGGTTAGATGAACTCTGAAGTAGCCTTCTTTGCTTGGTGACTGTTTAGCAAATATGGAGCATTGCAGCATGCAAAGTATGACATATTTGGTCTGTAAAAATGTCAATCATGAAATATGAGTAACCTACTGCAGCAGGAGGCTAACAGTGGCTCCACTTGGGGATGGCTTTTCCTTGTGAGAAGCCAAGAACAGCAGATCAGATTGCCTTGTTTCTTCTGTTATGGTTGTGCTTTGAACTTCTTAGTGCTGACTGTTGGATTGATTTGAACTTTTGGATTGGGAACAACTCTTTTCTTCACTTGTGCTGCTGTTAAGTTGCAAAGCACTTCCTGCTTTCTTCTGTGTGCTTTAGCATCATGGATTCTTACAAAAAATCAAAACACTAGTATATACAAATATTTTATGTACAGAATAAAACACCACCTACTCTTTTCAATCAAAAGGATAATTGTAGTGCTTTAGCATTCGGCCATTGACAGGGCCTTCTTCAGCTGTGCTGCCATCTGGAGATTTGAGAAAATAGGTATTATTGCCTTGCACAGCGCTGATAATGTACAAACCTTTCCACAGAAAATCAAATTTTGCGTGTTTGCCCTTGTCTTCTCTTCGTGAATCCCATCTTAGAACTTTGCTGCCCACCCAGAAATCCTCTGCTTTGGCCTTCTTATCAAACATCTTTTTGAGTTTTTCTTGCAGTATTTGAGCTCTGTCGAAGACTTGTTCTCTGGTTTGCTGAATATGAATGGTTTGATTAACTCTTCTCTGCATGTCATTCGGTTCAGCCTGAATTTCTTGCAACAATTTAATAGTAGGAATGCCTAGAGATGAAGGGAACTTGGCTTCCATGCCATATACAAGTTCTTAGGGGCTCATGTCAATGGATTTCTTGGTGGAAAGTCTGTCTGCCCACAGAGCATTTGTGAGCTTCCTATGCCAATTCTTTTTGTTTTCCTCCAGCAGTTTCTTTATGATATTGATGAGGCTTTTGTTGGAAGATTTGGCTAAGCCATTACCTTGAGGGTAGTAAGCTGTGGAGTGGCCTAAGGTGATGTGGTATTTATGGAAAAAGTTGATCATTTTTTTGGATTTGAAAGCAGCAGCATTGTCAGTGATAATTTTCTCAGGGCAGCCAAATTTGGAAAGGATATTGCTCTCAAGGAATTGGATAATGGTGGAGTCGTTGGGTTGCCTACATGGGATGGCTTCAATCCACTTAGTGAAATAATCGGTGGCTGTTAAAATCCACTTGTGTTGGCCTGAGGAAGAGGGATGAATTTCTCCAATGAAGTCGAGACCCCATTGTTGAAAAGGTTTCTCGGTTGAAATGGGCTTAAGGGGCAAGGGCGTTAGTTTTCTTTTCCCTTCAAAGATTTGGCATTTGTGGCATGAGACAGCAAACTTCTTTACATTTGCAAATAGAGAGGGCCAGTAATAACTAGCCCGTAAGATCTTGTCAGCCGTGGACTTCCAATATAAGTGTCCGCCATAGTCCCCTGCATGGAATTCTTTCATGATGTTGTTAGTTTCATTTATAGTCAAACAATTAATCAAAATACCTTCATGATTTTTCCAAAACAAAGCACCATCTATGACACAAAATTTTGATTATTTCATCCTTAAAAATATTTTCTTGGTTCTGGACAATCCTGGGGGAGCACACAGGTTTAACAATACAAAGCAAATATCAGCATACCATGGGGATTGCATGAAGGTTTCACTGATCTGTGGAGTCGCCAGCTCCGGTTCATTGTCCAGTTGATTAATGTCTAATGCTTGGAAGTTTGTTTCAGACATTAGTTTGGCTAGCCCTTGTCCTTTTATGAGCTTGGTAGGCTTTATTTCAATGTCGTATTCAAGGATGATGGCTGGTATCAGAGGTAGTTACGCTGACCTCCAGATAATAGCCTTTGTCGGTGCAAGCCCCCAAGCTTCGCAATGGTGCCCACCAGAAGTATCGTTGAACGTGATGCAACGTTAACCTCAGGTGCCATGGGATTCCCCTCCGCAACCACCTGTGTAGATCCTTAGGATAGGAAACTAAAGATACCAACTCATATTAGAAGTCGGGCAGAATAGTCATGAGGTAAGATCTGACAAGTAAGAGAGGGGGTATCTCTCATCCTTATTTTCACAAACCATCGTGCTTAATTCCCAGTCACGGAGCTTTCCTAGTCTCCCTAACGCTATTGGATTTCACTCTTTATTCAGACTTCTATGTTTTACAATTTAGAGTGGCCTTGGAGAGTTTACTCTCCTCTCACTTAATCCAAGGCCCTAAATAAACCTAAAACTTGTTGGTGTATATTGATTGACAATATAAAAAGTTCTAGTTTATTTTATTAAGCGCTTGATTTTAAGTGGTTGTTCTTTTAAGTCAAAGGGACAATATGGAAATTAAATCGATGGTGTTTTTTATGACGCAAAAGAAATTAATGAAAAATAACTTATATGCAATGCACTTGTTTGTTCTTCGATGAAAAGCAACTTCTAATTGGGTTCTAAGAAACTTCTATAAAGCAAAAACTTTTTCTTTTCTTTTCTTATAGTAGACTTCACACTCACAAAAACTAAAAGACTATTGATGCTTTAATAATGAAAAACTACCCTAATGCAAGGTGTACATGATAATGCAAAATTCTGGATTACTCTAAAAAGAAATGTAAGTAATTGTTTAAAACTTTTTGATAATCCAACTTAAATGCTTGAAGAGAATGCAAATTTCACATACAAATTTTCCTCTAAATAAGCAAGGCAAATCTCGAAAAATCACAATTCACTTTCACAAAACCAAAGAAACCAAACTCAAATTCGACAAAAGAAAGCAAAAACAATGTTTTTGAAGAACTTTTCTTTTTCAAGAAGCAATAACAACAACTTTTCAAAAGCACTCAAAATGCCACCAAAGACTCAAAGACCGAAAGCAAAGCACAAGGAAAATTTTTAAGTTACCAATTCAACATGAATGAAAACTTGAACAAAAAAGGTGTTTCAACTTGCACTAAATGATCCAAAAGTAGCAAAAAGAGCTTTGAGAAATTGATCAAGAAATCAGGAAAGACACACTTTCAAATTCATCAATAAGAAACTTTCGAAAAGCAAGAAAAAGTGTATGGCCACAAAAATGATGGGAAGCAAAGCAAGAAAACCAATAATGAAGTTTGACACAAATATTGCAAACAATTTTCTATTCCAGAAGACCAAAACAATCAAGAACCTCTATAAGAAGCCTTGTGTGTTCAAACACAAATCATAATACTCACTCAAAAGCAAACCGAGGCCAAAAACTTTTCAAAGCAAGAGAGAATTCAAAACAGTAAGCTCACTGAATAATTAAAATCTGGAGACAAAAACTAACCACTTAGAAACCACACAAACCAAGAAACAAATCTTTCTGGGAAGAAAGATTTGAAAAAAGCATGCAAAAAATTGTATACGCGACTGTGTCCCTACACAGGTGTGTGTACACGCGCTTATGCCAAAAGAAACTCGCGTATATGTGGTTTCAGTTCACAGAAACAAGCATGTGTACACCTCTGTAAATAGACAAAGGTGCATATATGAATTTTTACAAGAAAAATAAAAAATGAGGCCTGATGAAAAAGATCAAACTTGAAGTCTGAGTTCCTACAGGAGTAGGCAATACAATCATAGCAAGCAAACTAAGAACTGAGCCCTGATTGGCACTGAATAACAGAAACTAGGAATAACAAGATTTTTATCCCCAGTGGAGTCGCCAATTCTATCAAGGGAATAAGTCCCCTAGGAATTTGGGTCAGAACCCTATTAGAGCAGGAGTAATCTACAGCAATAAACATGCATACAACTTAGGCAACATGCTTAAATAAACTAACTATGTGAGGATGAACATACCCGGATGTTGAGATTGCAACAAGATGATGGAGCTTAGTGAAAAGAGTCGCCTTCACTAAGTGAGCCCGCAGGCTATTTTTGGCGCAAGTATATTTTTAGACTATGTCTATTTTTAGACATATGGATCATGTCTATGGATTGCAGGTTGCTGTTTATGGATGATTGATCAAGTTGGAAAAAATAGATGGACTTCTATTTTTTGATGAAAGTGTGAGTGATCAAGTCTATTTTTAGACTGGCTGTCAAAAATAGAAAAGTCAAATATTATTATCTCACAATAATATTTGGACTATAAACTTTGTCTTATTCTCTTTGAGCACTTCAGTTCGAGCTACGGATGTGGCACATGCAATTGCATGAAGGAAATACGTGGTTCTTATGGGTTAGTTGAATATTTGCATGCATGACTTCAGTTAGAACTCAAGTGAGTTGAGTTTAGTGGACTGGAGGTGCAGTTGATGGAGTTGTGTTCAGTTTAGCTTTGTTAAACTGGTTGTATTTAGTCTAACTGGCGAATAGACTAAAGATGAGTTGGGTGAATTAGTTATTAATTAATTCAAAAGTTATTAAATCATAATACAACTAATGAATACATCAGTTAACTCAGTTGCATGTCAGTGCATGTTCAGTTCAGCAGGGACAGGTGTTAGAGAATCAGATTGCTATCAGTTGTGACTATAGTTGTGCACCAGATCTTTCACAAATCAGGGGATTGAGTATGCCAATGAGTTTTCCCACATTGTAGCTTGAAATACGTGATTTAGCCAAGGAAAGACGTGGCTGCCTTGGAATTATCATCAGTTCTTGACAGGATTGAGCAACGGAAGCAGGCAAGCAGCGAAGGAGATTTGAGCCAGTGATTGATCAGATCTGAGCTGTATTGTGTGTAACAGAGGTGGAGATACTTGTGAGAAGTATTATGCTGTGTAATGTTACATGACTCAATCATTAATATACAGATAGTTGGGGTTTTTAGCGAGATGCTTTCCCCGGATACATACTGTGTTAATGTGTGAATGCTCTTGATGTTTTATTGTTATTGATGCTGCTATATTGATGATCAACGTAGAGGAGCTTATGTATTGTGTATGTTTTCCGCAATAGTACATGATCAGGATAATCTCTGTTGAATATGTGTTAAATTATTCAAAATTTCTACAAAAGGTACCATGAGAGACCCAAGTGTAATGAAGATTACCTTGAAGCCAGATGCAAAGCCAATCAACCAGAGGTTGTACCGCCTTAATCCCAAGTATAAAGAAAAGGTACATTTAGAGTTGGATAAGATGCTTGAAACATGCATTATTGAACCGATGGAGGAATCTGACTTGGTGAAGCCAATGGTAGTCCAAGAGAAGAAGTAGAAAAGAAAAATACGAATTTGCATAGATCTCAGGAATATTAACAATGCCTGGGTTCATGATCCTTTTTCGACACCATTCATAGATGAAATACTGGGTAATGTTGGAGGGAAGGAGGCCTATTCACTCACTGATGGGTTCTCTAGATACCATCATATTAAGATCACGCTAGAAGACATGAGTAAGTCCACCTTCACGATAAAATGGGGATGTTTCCAGTATACAGTGATGCCTTTTTGACTTAAGAATGCACCGACGATCTTCTCGCATGTAGTCATCGCGATGTTCAAAGAATTTATTCACAAGTTCTTGGAGGTATATTTTGATGATTCGACAATGTTTGGGCTAGTAAAGTGCCATGTAGCCAGTTTGCACTTGATGTTGGATACATGCCAAAGATATCAGATCGTGCTGAACCTGAATAAATGTTTGTTCTCTATCCCTTTCGGAATCTTCTTAGGTCATGTGGTGTGCAAGAAAAGATTAATGGTGGACCCTGCTAAGATAGATGTCATAATTAATTTGGAGGTTCCAAGAAGTGTCAAATAGTTGCGTGCAACACTGGGTCATACTAAATACTATCGAAAGTTCACCAAAAATTATGCTCAACTTACCTGTGCCTATGGAAAAGCTACTGAGGAAGGACACTACATTCTATTGGGATGAAGAATGTCAGCATAGCTTGGATGTATTGAAGGAGAGAATGGTCACCGTGACGATCCTAGTCTTCTCAGATTGGAAGAAGGAATTTCACATGTATGTGGATGCTTTATGTATTTCGCTAGGAGTAGTGTTGACACAGGCTGGCGAAGGAGAGATGGATCATCCTATAGAGTTTGTAAGCAAGAAGTTGTCAAAAGTAAAAAAGAACTATTCAATGACAGAGCGAGAAGGGATGGCTATGGTGTACGCACTCCAAAAAATCAGACATTACCTGCTAGGCAAACGTTTTAATATGTACACAGACCATTCTGCATTGAAGTATCTAGTCAATAAGCATGTATTGGTGGGGGGGGGAGATATGTAGATGGTTGTTGTTGTTTCAAGAATATGATTTTGAGGTGTTTTTGAAGCTAGGATGTTTGAACGTGGGTCTAGACCATCTGTGGCGCATTGAAATAGGAGAAGAACCTACTAATTTGGAGGAAGGGATCCCTGACGTGAAACTCTTCATGGTGCACATAATGGATAATCACTTTTCATATATTATCCACTTTCTAACTATAGGGATGGCTGCAGAAGGATACACCAATCAGCAGAAGAAAGAATTGGTGGTCCACACGGTAGAATTTTCGGTCATTGCAGGCCATTTGTATAAAATGAGATTAGACGAAATACTATGACATTATGTGCTTGATTTTGAGTGAAATATTATCCACTTTGAAGCTCATGGAGGAGCTACGGGAGGGCATTATTTAGGAAAAGCAACAACACAGAAGATTTTAAATGCTGGGTTTTTGTTGCTAACAATGCATAAAGACTCTGAAGCATATTGTAGGGCATGCGATGCATGTCAGAGGATGGGTAGGCCATCGCGGAGGGATGAGATGCCTTTGAATCCGTAGGTGTCATTGTAGCCATTTGAGAAATGGGCAATTAATTCTGTTGGACTGATTCAACATCCAGGCAAGAAAACTAACGCACAGTATATCATCACTGTGACTGAATATTTGACTACATGGGTGGAGGCACAGCCTATGAAAGACTATACAGGGGCAACAACAACAAAATTCTTATTTGAATATGTGTTGTCTAGTTTTGGTTGCCCAAAGGTTTTGATGAGTGATCACATTATGCATTTTCTCAATGAAACAATCAGCACACTGACACAAGAGTTTCAAGTTTACCATGAGAACTGTACGCCATATCATCCTTAGGCCAATGGAACGGTTGAGGTTTTTAATAAGATACTGGAGAATGCATGCATGAAGGTTTGCAACATGAAACAGAATGATTGGGATGTGCGCATACCAGCAATATTATGGGCTTATAGAACTACTTGTAAAAAGCTTATTGGTCAGACACCTTTTAGGTTGGTCTATGGAATAGAAGCTGTGATTTCGATGGAATACATTGTGCCTAGTCTACGCATAGCAACTTTCACAGGAATGGCAGATTGCAAAACCTTACAAGAATGGCTTCCACATCTAGTGTAGCTCGAGGAAGATAGATTTTTGGATGGATTCCATCAGGAGGTTCAGAAGGAACGCGAAAAATGTTGGCACAATTGGCACATCAAACTGCGCACCTTCAAGGTAAATGATTTGGTCTTATTATATGACATTAAGTTTGCTAAGTTCCCAGAAAAATTTCAGAAGCACTGGCCGGGACCATATGTTATCAAAGAGGTTAGAGATGGTGGAGAATTTCAGCTCGCAAAGTTGAATGGAGATCCATTTCTAGGAAAGGTAAATGGAAGCTGATTGAAGCCATACATGGGGGATCTGACCTAATGACTACATGACTATAGCACAGTCTTAGCACGCCAAGAAGTTACAAAGTGGCATGAGATTATAAAACAAATTGCCTAGTTTATATAGCTACGCGAAAGGGTGGTCACACGAAAAAGAGTGATGTCACAGTACCAAAAGAGGTGGGAAGGGTGCTGTGATATGAATGGGGAGACCATGCAACACAACTAGAAAGTGACCGTTACAGTCACTGTTCATGACTTGACTACCAGGAAATGGTTAGGAGTTGTAGGGGTCGATTTTTAAGGCAATTAAGGCTGAAATATTTGGAGATCTGCTGCCAAATCAAGATTTATGAAATGATTTTGAGGGGAATGGTCGAATTTGAATTTGAATTCACCTATAAATTACACTTGGATGTCCAGTGAAAAACCATTTGCGTCCTTAGATTTTTTATCGAGCTGTGTTGTCAATTATGTATGAGTTTCTTGTATTGGGACGATTTAGTCATGAGCTCTGTATTTGCCATGTTATCAGACATTCATCCTGGAGAAGATGATAGGACCAACCCCCACGGAAACTATGAGTACTAGTGGAGATGTCACTTCTGAGGGAGCGGTTCCTGAAGTTGTGAGCATGGAGGCTCCAATTGTTGTGCCCATAGCTTCGAGGTAACCTAGGCCTAAACCTACACCAGTGTAGGAAGTCCCCAAGCCGAAGAAATACAAGTAGAAGAATCCCATGTGGTGCGCAAGTCACCAAGGAAGCATGCTACTACCTAGGTTCAGAAGAAGGAAAAACAACCATAGAAGGATAAGGTGAAAGTGGTCAATCTGGAGGCTGAAGAAGGCACAAAGGATATAGATTCATAGGGGGTGGAGCCTATCTTCAAACTGTTGGATTATATCCCTCAACGTAAGGGAAAAGTAAAGGGATAATTGTCATTTGGTGCAAAAGTTTGTACAAACACCATAACAATTGTTCTGTAATTTTTGCAACTCAGTGGGCCACGATGAGTACTACTATCAGAGGTATGAATTAACGATGGAGAGGACGCCTACGTATCGAATGAAAGTGGTAACTCAACCTCCAAATTAGGGTGTTGGGGGAACTTGCGAAGGATATCAAAGGTGCAAATGAGGCCGAGGAGGAGGAGGAACTGGTAGGGGTTAGGGGTAGGTCATTTGTTACAATTGCGAAATGCCAAGACACTACAAGCAGGAGTGTATGAATCAATCATGCCCGTCATGCCAATACTGCACTCAGTTTGACCACATAATCTAATAATGTCCCATGATAATGGCCAATATGCAGGAGAAGAAGGTGCACCCTGAGCATCCTACCCAAAACTTACAAATGATTAGGACTGAGGCCCCCGAAGAGGACCCGAATGTGAATATCATACTGCAAAATGGGATCACGACTAAGACAATAAGGGAAGGCAACCTGAAGAAGGTGGATTCGTCCAAAAGGCTCCAGAAAGGGAGGTTGGGTTTGATATGGAGCGTGCGAAGGAAACATTTATGGAGGCAAAGAAAAGATTCGTTGAGGCATCTACCTCAGGAAGTCAGGACAAACTGCCTATAGAGGTTGACCCCTTTTGCTTACCTCCTTCTTAGAGACTTGTATGATACTACTGTGCGATAGCAAGGATGTGAAAGGGCTACAAGAGTTGATAAAAGAATGTGCTGATAAGGATAATAATTCTAACGGACCCCACATAGTTAGAAAGATCGGTAAGCATAAGGCAAGAACAGGGTGCGAGATGAGGCTTACCACAGAAATAGGAGACTATGAGATGGACTAGGTAATTTTGGATTTGAGGTCTGATGCGAACGTATTGCCTAAACAGACTTGGGACAGAATGGGGAGACCTATGTTACAGAGGTCTTCGATTCAACTAAGGATGATGAACTAGCAAAGATTATCTCTATGTGATGATTGTAGTGAGTTCTTGTAGATATAGAAGGTTCGAGCACACTCACTGATTTTAAAGTAATAGAGATTGTTGATGATAGAAATCCATACTGTGCGCTCCTAAGAATTGATTGGGCTATCAGCATGAATGGGGTCATCAATTTGAAGAAGCAAATAATGTTGTTTGAAAGAAAATCACTCTGCATTGTAGTACCATTGGACCTTGCAGAAGGACCACGCTATACTGAACTGGTTTGCGACTACGAGCATAGTGATGAAGATTTAGATCAGATCTATAAAATCATAGCGTGAGACAAAGACTCGGTTAATCCAATAGTTGACGGACGAATTGCATGGGACTGTGAAAGTTCTTGTACCTTAGATTTAGATAAAGAGTTGGAACATTGGAAAAATAGGCTGCACGAAATATATTCATTATGCTGCAACATGATGACGAAATCGTTGCACTGCGTGTCATTGGAGGTAATAAATTTACCTTATTACGATGATTTAACTAACGTAGATAAGTTTTTGATTGCTTTTGAAAAAGAAGTTCTAGAGGATTACTGCTTTCAACCATTGGACTAGGCACTGTGCACTACGCCCGTTCGGTGGTAGGGTACACACAAAGATAACTTTGATGAGTGGCGCGATTACAGAAGGATGATGAGAACATGATTTGGTTGTCCTAAAGTATGGGTAACTGAGAAGTATGATGGGAGGAATAAATTGCGTGACCATTTGACCAAATAGACTAAGGTATGTGGAATGGAGTCATAGCCAGAATGGGTGCATTTATTTTGTCACACTCTCTACATAATCCCTATGAATTGGTATTTGGCAATGGAGCTCCGACATGACACTACGGAGTGGGATGTCTTAAGAGAAGGGTTTGTGAGGAAATTCATCTTTGAAGACGGGTTCACAAGCATTAATGAGGCATTATAAGAGTTTAAGGAAGTGATCTTCTAAATCCCACAGGATCCTTTGAACTTGATTCAACCAGATTGGAGCACCCAGCTGTGCCATGCAGTAGAATGCTATAACATGATTACTGAAGTGAAGAATGAGGATCCAAGGAATATCAATATCCAAGAAGTGGAAGTTCACCGCAAGGTTGAAGGTCTGTATATAGATAACTTGGATATCATCGCACCACTGAAGACTAGGTAGGTAAACATTAGCATTGAAGCATATTCAAAATTTGCGAAGATCAGAGAATATTGGGATGATGCCACAGTAGATAAAGTTGCTAAGTTACTCCGCGACTACCAGGATATTTTCTACAAAAAATTTAGACTTGAAAGGCATCATAGGTGATTTGGGAGTGATGAAAATAACTCTGAAACTAGACACAAAGCCTGTTAAGAAAAGGCCATAGCGCCTTAATCCCAAATACAAGGAAAAGGATCCCTTGGAGTTGTTCAAGATGCTTGAGGTAGGTATAGTTGAATTAGTGGAGGAATCTGATTGGGTGAGATCAATGGTAGTTCAACTAAAGAAGCAAAAGGGAGAGATAAGGATTTGTGTAGATCTAAGAAAGCTTAATGATGTATGCATTCATGATCCTTCCCTGACAATGTTTATTGATGACATATTAGACAATGTGGGAGGACAGGAAGCCTACTCATTTACTGATGGGTTCACTGGATACCATCAGATCAAGATTTCACCAGAATACTAGAGTAAAACAACATTTGTGATGAAATGGGGGTGTTTTTAGTAAAGAGTGATGCCCTTCGAACTCAAGAATGCGCCTACAATATTCTCTCGCGTAGTCATTGCGGGATTCAAATAATTTATTCACAAATTCTTGGAGGTCTATTTTGATGATTGGACAATGTTTGGACTAGTAAAGCACCATGTAGCCAGTCTGTGCTTAATTTTGGATACATGGCAAAGGTAACAGATCGTGTTGAACCTGATGAAGTGCTTATTTTGTGTCCTCTTTGCAATTTTTCTAGGTCATGTGGTGTGCAAGAAAGGACTTATGGTGGACCCTACCAAGATCATGTTAATAATCAATTTGGAAGCCTCGAGGAGTTTGAAATACTTGTGCACAACGTTGGGCCATACTGGGTATTATAGGAAGTTCATCAAGGATTATGCTTAGATTACTGTGCCCATGGAGAAGTTGGTAAAGAAGGACACTACATTATGTTGGGATGAAGAATGTCAATGCAGTCTAGATGTCTTGAAGGAAAAAATGGTCACCGCACTGATATTAGTCATCTGAGATTGGAAGAAGGAATTCCATGTGCACATTGATGCCTCGTCTATTAGGTTGGGAGTAGTACTGACACATGCTAGTGAAGGGGAGATGGATCATCCTATAGAATTTGCGAGAAGAAAGTTGTCAACAATTGAAAATAGTTATTCGACAACAGAGCATGAAGGATTGGCTATGGTGTACATGCTCCAAAAGTTCAGACACTCCCTGTTGGGCGGACATTTCAAGATGTAGACAAACCATTCTACATTGAAGTATCTAGTCAATAAGCCTGTGTTGGGGGTGAAAATATGCAAATGGATGTTATTATTCTAAGAATATGATTTTGAGGTAATTTTCAAACCAAGAAGGTTGAATGCAGGACCTGACCATCTGTCGCGTAATGAGACAGGAGTAGAGCCTACTAATTTGGGAGAAGGGTTGCCCTTTGTGTAGCTCTTTGTAGTGAACATAGTGGACAATGAATTTGCAAATATTATCCATTTTTTTACCATAGGGATAGCTCAAGAAGGCTACACCCCTCAGAAGAAGAAAAAATTGGTAGTACGTGTGGCTGATTTCTCAGTAATTGTCGGGCACTTGTATAAAATGGGATCAGACAAGATACTCAGATGGTAAGTGCCCAATTTTGAAAGAAACAACTTTCCTGTGAAGGCTCATGAAGGAGCTGCAGGAGGGAATTATACAGGAAAAGAAACAGCGCATAATGTTTTGTGCACTGGGTTATGGTGGCTGACGTTGTATAAATATTTTAAAGCACATTGTAGGGCATGCGATGCATGCAAAACAACGGGTAGACTATCGCAGAGGGATGAGGTGCCCCTGAATCCACAGTTGTCATTACAACCATTTGAGAAATGAGAAATTGGTTTTGTAGGAATGATTTAGCCCCTAGGCAAGAAAACAGGTGCACGATATATCATCACCTTGACCGAATATCTAATTAGATGGGTAGAGGCACAAAATGTGAAGGACTATACAGGGGCAACAACAACAAATGTTTTATTTGAATATGTGTTGACTAGGTTCAGTTTCCCTAAGTTATTGATGAGCGACCACTATACACATTTTCTTAATGACATGATCAACATGCTGACCGACGAGTTCCAAGCTTACCATCAGAAAAGTACACCATATCATCGTCAAGCCAATGGAATAGTTGAGGCTTTCAATAAGATATTGGAAAATGCACTGACAAAGGTTTGCAACACACAACATAATGATTGGGTCGTGCGCTTGCCAATGGTATTATGGTCATACAGGACTACTTGCAAAAGGCTAACATCAGATGCACTTCCGATTTGTTTATGGTGTAAAGGCTATAATTCCTATGAAATATATCACACACAGTCTACACATAGTGACTTTCATAGGAATGGTGGATTGAAAAGCCTTAGAAGAATGGCTCACGCAACTAATGGAGCTCGAAGAAGATAGGTTTTTGGATGGATTCCATCAACAGATTCAGAAGGAATGCAAAAAATCTTGGCATGATCAGCACATCAAACTGCACATCTTCAAGCTAAATGAATTGGTTTTATCATATGATAGAAAGTTCACTAATTTTCCATGGATGTTTCAGATATACTAGTTGGGGCCATATGTCATCAAAGAAATTACAGATGGTGGTGCATTTTAGCTTGAAAATTTGAATGGAGAACCATTTTTGGGAAGGGTAAATTGAAGCTAGTTGAAGCCATAGATAGGGGATCTGACTCAACGGCAACTTGATGGTAGGAAAGTCTTAGTGCTCCAGGCATCTCCAAGGGAGCGCGAGACTATAAACTACACTACCCGGTTAGTGGAACTACATGACAAATAGGATGCATGGAAAGGGTGATGTCACAGTATCAAAAAGTGTACGAAGGGAGCTATTCTATGAGGGGAGATGCCACTCAACACAGCCAGAAAATGACCATTACAATCACTGTTCATGATTTGATAACTAGGAGATGGTCACGAGGAGTGGGGGGGGACATTTAAGGCTGAAATATTTGAATATTTGCTGCCAAATCAGCATTTATGGATGGATTTTGGGGGGAACGTTATATTTGAACTCAAATTGGCTTATAAATTATGTGTGGCCGTCTAGCAAAGAATACTTTGCATCCTTAGAATTTTTGAGTTGTGTTGTCTGTTGTTTATGAATCCTTAATTTTTCATAGATTTAGTCGCAATCTCTGTGTTTGACAGTTTACCTAAGGACACCCAGTAGTTTATTCTCAGCACTATGTCTAGACCAGGTGAGACTGCAAGAACCAGAGGAATTGTTGCCTCCGACAGAATGGCTCCAAAAGTTTTTATCATGGAAGCTTTAACTCCTGTGCCTATGGCGCTGAGGTTGCATAGGTTGAAGCCTACACCAGTGCATGAAAATCCCAATCCTAAGAAAGACAAGCAAAAATAGGCCAATTCTAGTGCACGAGTCACCGAGGAAACAATCTTATATCTAGGCCCTAAAGAAAGATAAAAAACTGACGAAGGATAAGGAGAAAGTTGTAGATTTAGAGTCTGAAGAGGGCGCAGAGGATATAGATGTCGAGGGCATGGATCCCATCTCCAAATTTCTGGATTAAATCCCTCTGCATAAGGGAAAGGTGAAGGTCACTAAGGACCAAGATGTAGTGAAATTCCTATAAATATGCCCCTACTACAAGAAATCATCACCCTTTAAGGCTCGTGCTTGGTGTAGATTCCCCATTTAAAAATGGAAGATGGGGATTTGGAAAACCATGAGAGGTTTCCCCACGTCACAACAAAGAACTACATGAAGGGGGTGTACAATAAAGAATCCAGTGTCACTGCGTTGGATCCAGTCGAGTGGATTCACAGAGTGAATCAATCAGAGCTCCTAAACCCACTGTGGTGCCCCACTACCACCACTACAACATCAATATCATATGTATCAAGTAATTATTCAACTTGGTACATGATCGATGTTTGTGGCTAAGTGTACTGATCCCAATCACAGACGTGGTGATCCATCGGATCACGCTCCAACAACATTGAAGTTTGAATCCGGCTAAGGAGTTTGGCAGAAAAACCAGTGAGCATGACCTCATAGAAAATATGAAGAAGAAGTTTGATCTAGTTAAGAAGACGCATGGGTACTCCATCACATTTATCACTGACCCTATTGTGAAAATTATCACACAGATCCTCGCTGGTAAGGTCACGAGGAAATTCCGCGCGGACGAGGTTCTAGTGCCAGTAATCACGTTAGATGCATAGTGCGCGGAAGGCTTGTAGTTTAACTGGATGCACTACCTCTGCAACGAGTTCCTTGCGAATTGTCACGAGGCTTCAGATGAGAGAAAAGGATTCCACTACCCATTGTTGTTAGTCTCCATCGTGCTAGTAGCATGGGAGCTATCGGAGGACAGCCAGTTTCCTTCGTTGGAGAAAGGATTGCAGAGGCTCCACAGTTTGCCTCCCTCCAAGCCACAAAGGACTCCATGCGGGTCATGGAGACAAAAGTTTTATGGGATTTGATGGAGGCGAGCCTTCATATGGCCGTCAACCAGAAGCCACAATTGTCCCCGACAATGTTTAAGCAATTATCAGATTACATGGAGTTTGAGGCAGACTTCCACTGTGTGTATATCAGGGTGTAGAAGGATCCACAACAGAAGTGGTTTGATCCACCTTATCTTTCCATAGATTATTCCAATAAAGAGGTTATCAAGAGTTGGCTGGTAGATTTGTATTCTTCATCCGATTTGGCCGCAGGAACTAGTAATGACGAGGGGAGTTCCTTGGAGAAAAATAAGGAGGCAACAAAGGAGGCGGTCCAACAGTTGGCCAAGAAGCAAAGGAAGGAGGCTGAGGCCAAGGCCTAGATGGAAAAGGAGTGTGCTACAAAGCAACAAGTTGAACATGAATAATGTGACTTCGAGCAGAGTGGTAAATCACCTTTGCCCGAGACCAAGGAAGAGGAGCAGTCAGAGCAGGGAGGTGGCAGAGATGAAGAACAAAGCACCCCATTTCGGGTGAAGAGGTACAAGGAACAATAGAAGGAGGGGCCCTAGAAAAAGTGAAAATAGACCAAACCATCACTCAATCCATTTAGGGTCATAGAAGGCGATATCGATTAGATTAGAGGTAAAGTGCGCGACACCACAACATAACTATTGCAGCAGTTTGAACAAAAGCACCAATGCTCACTAGGCACTCTTCAGAATGATCTATTCAAGCTGCAAATCTAGACCAATAGGGTACAGGTGGGTGCAAGGAAGGTGAGTGCCGTAGAGACATGCTTGGCACCAAGGACAAGTTAGGCTATAGAGATGGTCAGATCAGTGGCTCATTGAGCAGTCGCGCTACCAGAAGGGTCCTCGAGCACAAAATCAACCAATGAGAAGGTCATCATGATTACTTTGAATAACATCAACCTCAACCTCGTAGCACTCCCCAATGCGTATCTTCACACATCGCAGACAGGTGTGATGGTGGAGTCACAAGAACGGGAAGAAATCTCTATCGGCCTCATAAGTGAATATTGGGTGAACAATGAGCAAATGTTCACTGAAAAGATGGAGGCCCTAAAGGAAAAAGAGACAATCCAGGCGCAGAGTGCCTAGCTGGCGACTGCAGTCGCAGAGGCTTGAAGGATAGTACTGGAGTTACACATACCCAAGGAGGCACCGCTCGAGGCCAAGATCAGGAAACTTGCAGCGGGTGTCTATGATGCTAAGGCAGACGTGGCCTGCGTTTAGTTTGAGCTCAATATCAAAATAATAGAACTGGAGCTCAAGTCACAACCTTCGACCCTCCCGACAGTTAGGGAACAACGTGAACCTGCTGTTTGGGATGTAATAATCACTGTGGATGTTGTGGTTATTGACTGCACAATGTTGTTTGAGTAGGCCATGGAATTATTGACAAACCTACAGGAAGATCCCAACCTGCAGAGATTAAAAATAGAGACCCATCAGCTTCAACAACAATACGAAGAAGTGCAGGTGACGACGCACACAGTGGCTATAGTGTAGTGCCTCACCAAGTTGCAGGACAAGAAGAACCTCCTTACACAAGTGGAACCTGCACAGAAGAAGGAGGTACTCCTTAAGGTGTAGTTGGATCCTTGGTTGGAAGAAGCCCACCGAGTCTCCACCAACATATAGGAAAGGTTGGCAAACCTATAGCTTACATAGTAGAAGATCAAGTAGGACAACGAAGGACCAATGATAGAACAGATGGTCAAACAGGTGAAGCAACCAGCCACGCAAAGCACAAATAGAATATTAGTGGTGCAGGTGGAGTCGAAGGATCTTCACAACAAAACATTTGCACCAGCTAAATGACTTGAGGGTGAGTCATGATCTTTGTGTTGGGGGCTATTGGGATGGGGTCCCCTTGGTTAGTTTTGGGGAAAAAGCCTAAATTTTGATGTAAAAATATGTAAAGTCTCTACAAATTGTGGTCGTGAAGCACGCAGCTAGTTAAGAGTCAAAAAGGGTTTTACTCTTCTTTTATGTAACTGGAGTAGGATTTTGAATATTTACCCTTGGTCAATGGACCATGGGATTGTATAAATAGATGTGTCTTAAAGAGTCTAAGGCAAGAAATCGAAGTTGTGTATGGGTACGAAGGAAAGAGTCTAGAGAGTAGCACATGAGAGTAAGAAGGAAGGCTCTGCAGCTAAGTGCACAGAGGCCTAGTGTAGTGTCTACAGCTAAGTGTGAAGGAAAGTCTTGAGTCTATAAGCTTAACTGAATATCAATAAAAAAGATTGTTGTAGAAATTCCTGTGCTTTATCTATTAACTTTTGTTATGTATGAATGCACTTTATTCTGTGGTGATTAATGGTTCTATGAAATAATGATGTATTGATGCATGACTTTACTTGATCTACATTGTTATTTGAACGTAATTAATGTTAAGTGATTACATGAATATTATAATGCTTTTTGTTAGAGTTATCAAACACTTAAGTAGATCTGAGCAAATAATGGTCTAAGAGTAATCTATGGTGTGCATAAGTAGTTAGTTCGCTTGTTTAGGGTCCACAAAATCCAATTGTAGACCTTCACGGATGTCTAGAGGTTGATTGAAGGAAGTTACAACAATATGTCGCATGAGTATAAAGGTCTGCACAAAGGAAGATCTAGGTCACTAAAAGGACATCAGGTTGATCTCTGGGTGCAGAAACTTGGTTCCAGCATCCTCCCATACTTCTTCGAGTAAAACTTCAGTCCACGCACTGCAAATTGATGCCGAGAAGGCCAGTAGTGTAGGGATTTGTTTGGCATAACTAACTATGAACTTGGATTTGGCCCTGCTAAGCCAACAACCATGAGACCACAACTACATAAGGCACATACATAGTAGAACATGTGCACAAAACAACATGTACAACATGCACATGATACCACATGTACATAACACAAAATGTATGACATGCATCCAATACCACATGTACCCAACTCAACATGTACGACATGCATATAATATCACATGCACAACATGTACGCACTACCACATGTACATAACACCACCTCCACAATGTGTACACCATACTACATGTACATAACACCACTTGCACAATGTGTACACACCACCACATGTACTAAAAACACCACTTGCACAACACCACATCCACGATGTGTAAACAACACCACATGTACACAACACCACATACATAATGTGTAAACAACACCATATGCACACAACACCACATGCATGACATGTACATAACAACACCTGCACACAACACCCCATGTATAAAATGTACACAATACCACATGCACCCAACACCACATGTGCACAACACCACTTGTACATCATGCACACAACACCATATTTAAAAGACACTAGATATACAACACGTACACAACAACATATCTACATAGCACCCCATATACAAGACGTATACGACACCATATTTACATAACACCACATATACAATATGTACACAATGCCATATGTACATACCATCTCTATACAAAATCTACACAACATATGTACATAACACCTCATATAGAACATGTAGAACATGTATACAACAATCCTACTACACATCCAGAGACCACATACCAAATTTACCAAGCAACCTTTCTTCTAGTGTCTTTCCACTATCCATGCTCATCCAAACATGCTATAGATCACACTAATCTCATTCTGCTAATGTATCCCTCAACATTACCAGCTATAGCATAAGCATAGACATAGTATAAGCACATTATATCAATTCATATTCACATGATACTAAGCTCATAGACCTAATAGTGCAATTGTTCCCACTTGATTCCTCATAAGACTAGGAACCTCCTCATGCCATTCACTTTCATAAGCAATAATTCCTCCACAAGGACAATCCCTGATGACCGTATCAGACAATGACATACATACATACATGAATATATGCATATAAAAATTAGCATAAATCATTCATAATCCCTAACAAGGCTGTTAGAAAATGACATATGTACATACATGTGTACATATGTAGACATCATCATAAACATAATCACAACATAATTACCAAATATCATAAGGTTAAGGTCAAGAGAAGTCCCTTTATCCATGCACAACATGCACAACATAGAGAACAATGGATCCCAACATAGCCAAGGCATCTGACACCTCAAATCCATTCACTTTACCTTTCCTGGTTACCTTCCTCATGATTGTCTTACCACCATCCATTTATCCCAATGAGCTGAACCAACTTGACCAACTGTCATACTCTTTCCTTCATATTCACTTATATATGCACCAAGCTTCATCTCGGTCTTACATTACCTATTGGATTTCATTTAGCTCTCCCTGAGCTCCATTAATTCTCCTCTTTCCTAGACTAATCCCCAATACCGTCAAAACATAAAAGATAAGACTAAGAAGCAAACAAAAGAAAACCATGAACAACCAATGGAAATATGACACCACAAGAAAAGTGTTATTTCCATGCACCAGACATAAATAAAATGACAAATAAAGTGCAAACAAATCACAAGGAACAAAAAACCTAAGACTAGCAACAAACATTATGACTCAACCCCATGGATTCTCAGTGCTTCCAAAGGAAAGTTAAACCTAAGCCTTCTTCAAGATTTCATGGTAGCATTTTTTATTCCTTGTAATCCTTGCACCATACTACCATAAACAGATAACTTCCAATGTATAAATTAATATAAAATTATACCAGTTATCTTACCTTGACGTGTCAAGCATGCTGCCTTGTAACTGAACTCATACACATATCATTTCTCAAGGGACTCCAATTCATTGATGAATCAAACCATAAATGGAAACCAATTTTTATACCTGTCAAGTACATGTCCATGAATATAGTAGAAATCCACATAATGCTAGACAAAATCAAGGTTAAGAAGACTTGTTGTATTCATGCAAAGCACTCATTCATTTGGAATTGCAGTTTCCAAACATAGCCCAAGGAATTCTTACCCAATTCCTTTCTCTTACCTTTTACCTTGTCGCAATTGAGTCTTTATTATGTGCTATCACATCACCTAGATGTTAGTTATATAAACAAATAAATTGTTATCTTTTCATGCTAATACCAAACATGTTTCCCTACAACTATTCACACATGTCAGCCACATGTTCCAAAGATCAAGACATTATATCTATTAACTTGCAATAAATCTTTACCAACACTAAAAACCATGTCATAATCAACTAATAGTCATTAGTCATAATAGTACAACTATAACCTAGTTGCATTCAAGTGTATATCCACCGTCTCAACACATATTATGTTAGTACAATCGTAGTAAAAAAATTTCATTCCATCATGAAATATTATAGACACATAATCATATCATGAAATTAATCAAACATTCAAACAACAAATAAATGACATAATAGACACCAAATACTCAAAAACCAAATAAATGATATAATCAATCCCTCAAATGCCAAATAGACAAAATAATCAAATTCATACATCAATGTATCTCAGCAGAGGCTATCACATGTGCACAAGTTAGTCCAGATCAGTATGACACAATATCATAAATATATCGAATCATACCTAAATACCATGACCATAACATATGCATAGACTAATCCGAATTAGCACAATAAATAATAACATTAAGATCTTAAATGCAACAACCATAATCATCATGCATCTGACCATAATGCATCAACAAGTTAACTACCATTCTTGACTATCTAACACATGTGCATATGACCACACTGATTAACTAGCATCTATCATGCATGTAATCACAACAACAATAAAATAACATGCATGTATATACCATAATTCATATAACAATCATTAATCAACATACCTGCATGCCCAACTTACAAACGTGTATAAAGTTCTACTCTTACCCTGAGGTATAGTGCTACAACATCACTCTAATAATCTTATTCTCCTACACTATCTCAGCTAGCATATCAACATTATACATACCAACAACATCATGATGACACAAAATACATAATGACAACCATGATGCATGATTGACCTACCATGCATGCATAATCATAACCATGAAAATGCATGCATAACAACATATAGACACTGAAATTCCTAGAATATATATATATATCTATATATATATAACTGACATGCATTTATGAAAAACACATCCCAACAACAACATCGTTAGCTTCTACATGAAATCACAACTGTAACAATGACCATTACCATTCTTACACAACAAGCACATATACAACCTACAAGCATGCATCACAATCACATTCCACCCATCTAGTCCAAAGGTTTAACCATGCTTTAATACCACTATATGGTATAAGATATCACTAAAAGAGAATATAAACCTTCTTTGATACCACTCCGTGGTATCAAATATCACCCAAAGAGAATGAAAACATTCTCTGATACCATCGTGTAATGCCCTCCTCACACATTTACCCAAGTTAACTATCCTACAAGGGTAAACATATGATGAAGAGTTACTACGATATGATTCAACGTCCTAGGTCACCTAAAGAAAGTGCAGTCAACAAACCAAAACGTTACTGACTTCCCTTAGGTGCTACAAGACCACCAAGGGCTAAACCACCCTTCCAAGTGCCAGACCCTAAGCTAAATTTGTTTTTCAATGACCTAAACCCCTAGTCACATGCACCATACTACATCCATGTGAATGAAAGTCGTCATTCACATGCACAATCCTACAAGAGATTGACTACAGTCTCAATTTCACAGTTATGTTCATGCTACTATAATGTATGTTCCACCTTCTTAGGGTTAGACTCCAGGTCACTGAGAAAAACTTGATGAAACTTTTCAAAATAATGAAAGACATAAGGACAAATCCTTCCATACAAAACTTAGACAAAAACTTGACCTGGCAAGTCTTAACCATTACATACATTTCGTCAAACACTTCTTGAACATGTAATCTATAGGTTGTAATTACACATCTGAACATAGGGATCTCATACTTATATGAGACTCGTTAAGAAGGTCTCATGCCCTCTCACAATAGCTACATTATCATCTATTGTGTCATACATTCATTAACCATTCATTTACTAATCAACACATGATGGGAACCATAACTAAAGTTTCTCCGAAAAACATTCTTATAACCAACATATAACTAGAGTAATAATGATGATAGAACAACCATCAAATCCACATCATAACAAGTATAAATACTCAAAAAATATAAAAGGAAATTAAGTCTTATGAACATATGTAAAATCCAACCAAGTCAAGGACTTCCATGTACCACCTAATCATAGATTGGGTTAAACAAAATCTTTCTTTAATTTAATTACCCTCATGCCATATTCGAAGCATGAATGTGGGACTCACAAGAAAACAAACCAGGGCTTCCTCACACTTTAGTGTGTACCCCACCATTACCAGTGAAGGGATTCCTAGGCCTAAAACCCTCATCTATAAATCTTGGTTTTACCATGTATCCCGTGACATATAATTCAAGGGATTCCTGGGCCCAGACAATAAGCATAGACTACAAGGCTTTACTGAAATCTTGCCATATACTAGTCAAGGGATCACTAAGACCTAAATAGGCATGGATGCCTATGGATCTCTCCACCTAAACCGTAAGGAATCTTCCCATATCCACCCTCTTCCTTTACCATATAACCCTCCATTGGCTAATCAAGGGATTCCTAGGCCTTTTGGAATTTTCTTGAGACCACCTCACCCAGTTTTGAAACCATATGGAAATCTAGATCAACCATGTAAAGGAACCCCATCACATCATGGTTATCTAGAAATGGAAAGGCAAGGCTGAAAACTATTCTCACACCTGGAAAAACCTATGCCAATGAAAACAAGAGAACCAAATAAACAAATGGATATACCATGCATGCAAAACTAGCAAGGAAATCATACATTCAACTCGATACCTAAAAGAAATCCTATTATAGCTACTTGATCCAACCTTTTCCCTGCTTGATCCTTGCTTTCCTATGCTTTCTTGCCCTTACTTTTGCTTTCCTTTATCCAATGATATAATGCTCCATGAAATTCTCTAAGTGTGAGAGAGAGGATCGAGAGAGATCTCCCCTTAGAACTATCAAAAGGATAACACTGACAAAAATCCATGAACTGATCCTGACAAGCATTTTTATCATTGAGACATTTATTTTCTTTGTTTTCCTCTATTTTTCCTTCAATTTTCTCCTCATGCAATATTGTGACCTTTCACCTTCCTTTTCTCCTGTTTTCCTTTATTTTTATAATTAGTGATAATTAACACCTCTTTTCTTTGCCAATTTAATTATCCATAATAAACCAAAAGTGACACCCACTAGGATGTTTTTCCTACCATTCATCTCGGAATACATGTTTGATGACCTTGGTCTTACATTTTTGTTTACATGGAAATTCAACAAGGGGTTGTCACATCATGGATGCCATCCAGCTCAGCCTTCGCCAGTTCCACCAGATGAACAATTGGAACTCCTCCCTAGAAATCCACTCGTGATAATGACTTTCGTATAGTAGACATAGTTAGTAATAGTATAGGACATAGCTCTAATTATTCTAATTTTTGGAATTTATATTTTGATGATTCAAAAATGCAGGAAGGATTTGGAGTTGGTTGTATTTTAGTAGACCCACAACAGAGAAAACATCTAATATTGTACTACTTAGAATTTGAGTGAAACAACAACGTCACAAAATACGAATTCATTTTGGGCCTAAAGAAAGCCATTGACCTCAAATTTGAGGTACTCAATGAAATAGGTGACTATGAAATCATTGTATGATAGGTACATAATACAATACATTGTGTGTCACCTTATATTAAAGGTTATCAACAAGAGGCATGTCATTTAACTTCGTAATTCCAAGCTTTCAATATCATTTTTGTTCCTAGGGTTTGTAATGCCATTGCTGGTAAATTGGAAAATTCTCTTGTTAGGTTTTCACTACTAAGGGATGGATTTTTTATTAAATTTATTTACAAGACATACATTCCAGATAATATAACTAACTTTCACATTTTCAATGATGACCAAAAAATACTGGACTTTATGGGGAACACTAATGTATTTAAAGATGCAACCATTGATGAGGACAATCACAATAGAGCACTGTAGGATGAAACATAATAAAGTAAAGTGAATGCCATGACAAAGTGTGTGGTGTCACTTGAAGATTTCTATAACTTGAAGAATCGCTTTAAGGGACCATTGAATGCGAAAAATCACAATTCAACGTTTTCGCATAGAAGATTAATCTTGGTACAGAGCAAGATTTGAGGTATGTCCATCTTGTTACTTGCTGCAAACCTTGGGAGCTGCAAGCCCTCATCTGTCCTTTTAAGAAGTACTGGGATATTTTCACGTGGACATATGTTGATCTGAAAAATTATGACACATGGATAATCCAACACGTGATCCCAATCAAGGAAGGGGCCAAGACTTTTCAATAAAATTTGTGGAAATTTCACCGGACGCTTGAGCCTTTGATTCAGAAAGAGTTACAAAAAATGCAGGATGCTTCAATCATCTTTAAAATATGACATTCAATATGGGTTTAAAATTTAGTAACGATAATAGAGAAGTCCAGGGAAATACACCTGTGCATAGATTTTTGTGACTTTAATTGCACCCTATGTCATTAATGGAGAAAATTTGGACAATATTATTAGGGTCAAAAATATTTTCATTGTTGGATAGTTTTTTAGGTTACAACTGGGTTCTAGTGTCATAGCGTGACAGAGATAACACAACATTTAAAACTAACCAGGCCTATGTTTATTTCGAAATAATGTCATTTGGATTGGTTAACGCAGGTGCAACTTTCTAAGATGCGATGGACATCACAATTCATGGTTTGATTGGCTAGATCATAGTGGTACACTTTGATGATGTAACACTATTTTCCAAAAGGATATACGACCACTTACACCATTTGAGAGAAATTTTTGAGCTATGCTGTAAATACAGGATATTCCTTAATCCCTGGAAGAGAATTTTTGTAGTGTTCTAGGCGAATCTCTTGGGCCATAGTATTGTAAAAAGTGGGATTAAGGTGGACTCTAAGAGGGTTAGAGCTATCACACAGATTCGTTTCCCTATGAGTAAGAAATCCATGCAGTCCTTCATGGTGAAAATTAACTTCTTTTGGAAGTTCATCTTCAACTACACACAAATTGTGAAACTAATGCATGAGATGGTAAAGAAGGATGTAATATAAAAATGGGATAAGAGGGAAAAGGATACATTGTCCTATATAAAGAAATCTATCGTAGAGGAACCAACACTGTTTAGTCCAGACTTCAACAAATATTTCTTGCTCTAC
The DNA here is from genome assembly GCA_000404065.3 of Pinus taeda. Lineage (NCBI taxonomy): Eukaryota > Viridiplantae > Streptophyta > Pinopsida > Pinales > Pinaceae > Pinus > Pinus taeda. Next base: position 130,376 of record APFE030213585.1, on the reverse strand, counting down.
ACCTTCACTTTTGATTCTTCCCTTTTTTTCATGCTTACACAGAAATATGATCAATATAATGAATGGATGATATCGTTCATGAGTTTCATCTTACAAAGACCTAGGTTTAACTATCCCACCATTGTTAAATAAACTTACGCAACATACAAAGCGGTGAACATTTTTTGACCTTACCTTATAAAGAATCATTGTGTTATCTTTGTGCCACACCCATCAAGTAGATTGTTGTTCATTCAACAAGAGCCAGGTGAAAGAATTTTGAACTGGATGACTAGCTTACAAGATCTTGAGTTCAAACCAATTCACACCATCAAAGGCCAAGGTATTTTCAGCTAGTAGTTGAAGCAATAACTTCACCAAAAGATGCTTATTCTAGATGGGAGAAGGAGATTGAAATGTTTAATATCAAATTTGCTAACCCCATTGACACACCAACCTCTTGGTACGTAGATGTGTGATGGTATCTTGAGCATAGTACTATTCCATCTCACTTATCTGCAAGAAAAAAGAGGGAAATCATATTAAAAGCTCTATCTTATCAGTTGATACATGGAGTTCTTTTGAAAAAGTGCCATAACAGTGTCCTCCTCAAATACATGAAAGTACTAGATTGAGAAAATTTTTTCCATGACCTCCATGATGGACTAGCCCTAGGAAATTTTGTGGGTGACACAATGATGTGCAAAGCTATGCGAGGTAGATTTTATTGGCCCACACCTTTAAAATATGCTCACGCATATACTCGCAAGTGTCTGGTTTGTTAGAGATGTGTCGACTGAGAAAAGAAGTCAACCACCCCGTTGCAACCCATCACTGTAGAAGAACCATTTCGAGAATGGGGCCTAAATATTATCAGTGAGATATTTATACCATCATTGAAGCAACATCATCATATACTTAGTAATAATGACTACTTCATGTGGTGGAAAAAAGAAGTTGTGATAAAACAAGTGAATGATGAGGAACTCATCAGCTTCCTTAAAGAGAATATTATTACTAGGTTTGACGTTCCGACTTCATTTGTTTTACAATGAAACATATTTTTCATGTTTCAAATTTTATGACTTTTAATTGGAAAATGGTATTGTATTGAAGCACTCATCTAATTATGACCTGCTTGGAAACGATCTTTCTTATTCAACCAATAAAAAACTTTTCCACATCTGAACAAAGGAACTAGCATTCTACTTTGGTGAAAGCCTTATGGGCTTACCATGTCACGCATAAACCTTCCTTGAATATGTCTCCTTACTTCTTGTTATATTGAAAATAGTGCATTCTACATATGAACATCTACATTCCTACCCTTCAACTTTTGCAAGAATCCTAGGTCAACCCTTGCCTCTAGGTTTAGAGTAGGATAAACACCCTCCTTATGCTACAAGAGGAAAGAAAGAAAGCAAAAGAAAAATTTTCTCTTCAATAGAGTCATATCAAGAGATGGTTTGACAATAAGTCTATGGGGAAAAGTGAATTTCGTGTGGGTGACCTTCTCTTGAAGTGGGACAAATCCCATGGAGATAAGGGGAAATACACTAAGTTCCAACCCCTGTGGATCCAACCGTATGTTTTTCTTGATAAGCTTGGCCATCACACACAACATATTTAATATTTGGATGGCAAGACTAACTTTGTTCATGTTAATGTCCAAGATTTGAAACAACATTTTCAATAACAGTCTAGGGTTGTGCCCTACCCTATGTAGATCGCTAGTTTTTCCATTACTTATTATGTTCAATATTTTGTTCTATGTCTTTGTGTTTGTGTAAATAAGTGTCTTTTGAGTGTGTTGTCATTAAAATGTACATGGTCGGATTGAAAAGAGTCTTATGACATTGCAACATTTAGTTGACCTTCTGTCCTTCTTCTTCATCTCGGTTATACCTTTTGGTTGATGATTTTTTGATGGAAAATATGATCCTTGTTTAAGGAAAGTCTTGAGTTTAAACATGATATATGTATATATTCTAGAACCCTCATCACTATACTTGGTTCTTTATGTTTCAGTTTTTTCCACACTTATCCAGTCACATAGGGAAGGAAAGGGGGAAAGTCTAAACGGGTAAACCAATATCAAAGGTCTTATGTATGCTTCTCTAAAGGAAGAACGTCTATTTCTCTCATTAAGTTATGATCCTTCTTTCACCCATGAAATAAATAAGTGTCGATGAACAATCCTATTATAAAACAATAAATAAATGATGAAAGAAGAGGAGAGGCTTCCTGCAAAGGGAGGTGAAGCAAGAAACTCTATTGGGGTACCTTCTAGTCTCGCTGGCGATGGAGCAATGTTTGTTTTCCTGAAGTGACTCTGTCAGGGTGATGCCTAGGCCTGCTGGCAATGGAGCAACAACAGAGATGAAAAAGCCATACTCTAAAAATCTAAAGTTCACGGACTGCATTACCCTCTTATGATTTGAAACGTTGTGATATTAATGGTCTTATGTTTGTGTTCAACTAATAAAATGCATTAAGGGGACTATGTTTATGCATAGGGTAATTGGGGAGTCTAGCGTAATGTAAACAATGAATCAATACTCTCAAAAGAACTAGACCTTGCATGAAAGCATTAACCAATGTAAACAAGCTAGAATTCTACTAGTGTTGCCAAGTGTTGTCGTTGGTACAACACCCTCCAAAATTTTGGATTACATCCAAATTGCGTAGCCTACTTTGAATTTTCATACTTTCATCACAAGTATGAAGAACTGTCACATGTTTTTTTCAAGTATTCTTGCTCATTTTGAAGAAAAACAAAGTGTCAATTTTTCATATAGGCAAGTGTCGCACATCACATAAATGTAGTTTTCATTTGTTTGAAGAGATGAAATTTGTGTTAATGAATTATTCTTACAATGTAAACATGTATCACACTCATTTCCAAAGTTTCAAGCACTTCCACACAAATGTCGTCACTATCGTTGCAAAGTGTATCTTTCATATCACACATAGGGCAAGTCATCGCAATGTCATTACATTGAGGAAAGTATATTGTTCATGTTTTATAGATGATCTATTTTGTGTTCTAAAGTGTTCTAAGTGTGTGATCATACTTATGTCTTGTCAGTGTTCACTTTGGTCCGTTGCTCCCATACTGACTTTGATCCGAGAAACTTCTCAACCAAGCAATTTGGTATCGCCCAACATTCTAGAACTATGCACTGCAAAATATCAGTCCTCAAGCCTCAACCTTGCCTCCTAAAACTACACAATGAACATTCGCTCCTCCCAAAATTGTGCACTACATAGGCATAGTGCTCAGTCCTAACCCTTGAGCTTCAAAAATACGTTGTCCTTGCCCTCATCTCATTTGTTTTGTGCACTATGCAGTCTCAAGCATCAAGCCTCATGCTTGATCCCTTGAACTATGCAAGTGTACAATCCCTCAACCTCTATACATATGGAACTGCGAAGTGGGAAACCTCAAGCCTCAAGCCCTCAGTCTGACCTCTTGAGCTCCTGAACTACGTAGATGATGATCCCTAGCTTGCATGAACTATGCACTACATAGTCTCAAGGGTCAGTCTCTAGCCCTCACATCCTGATTTGCACAATTGTGTAATTTCTGAACTTGATTCTCAGTGTGTGACCCAGTTCCAACTCAGTTAATGGATTTCCATGCATCATGTACTAGGGGTTTATCATACTGATGGCGTCTTGTCATGAGGGGATTTTAGTTGCAGGTATTCTTTCATGTCATGGCAGGATGAAGATGAAGGGGATAAGGATGAAGACCTTGCTAGAAGACACTTTTCTGGTTGCAAGAACAATTTGATTAATCAAGAGAAGACATATGAACATTCATTGTGACAATATCTTGAGATCAAAGATCACATTGAAGAGTCCTTATCTTCAATCCATGTGGAGGGGGAAGAAGAAGAAAATGTTCCATATCTCATGAAGACACAAAGAAATTGGTAGTAAAGAGTGGCTTAGCATTTCGATGCCATCATGAAATCCATGTCATGAGTCATCATGTGCCACATCATTTTGTGGATTATGTATATTCTATATTGGAAAAATGTAATGTAAAGTAGAAGTCCAACAATCATCTATGTAATGTGGAAAGTCAGGTAGGAAGTCAAAAGGTCATTGGCAAGTTAAACAGTTATGAGGGTAGTCTAAGAGTCACAAGGGAGGTGATGGGTAACCCATTTGTTATATATACGCCATCGTTACTCATGTAAAGAAATTTTCACCTTGGCACGTCCTATGAGGGATTATAGAGTAAGATAGTTCTTTTGAAGGAGCTAGTGGTTGCTCGAACGCTCCACTACTAGGGCTAGTGGTGTTCATTGTCTCGATGTATATTGGAAGTTTTACTTAATTCATAAGCGCGTTGAGCCAACATACACTCATGTGTCTGTCGTAGATATTGTAAGACTATTATTTGAATTATTACAGTGTATGTTTTTTTCATTTGCACTAAGGAACTTGAACTATTTTGGTAGCTTTGGTACTCATCTTGTTGAAGGTGTGTTTTATGTGTTTTAACAATCATTGCTTCTAAGTGAACTATTTCACTAGTTTCCCAATAGTTTTTTTATATGTTATGCTCGTGTGACTTTTCTAGATTAGTACTACTACTTGTATTTAAAAGGATCACTTTTCTCTCTCCCTCTGGTAGAGAAACCTTGATACTTTCCACAATTGAAACACCATAAGGCATACTCACCTGCTAATCCGAAATTATCTATGCAATACTGTCTCGTGCTAAACATTGAAGCAAAGGTAGTTTAGGAATGCATTCTTATCTCATTATGGTTGGTTGATATCCTAACTGAGGATCCAACTTAATGAAGAAAATTTCTCCATGCGATTATTCTAATAACTCATCAATGACACAAATGAGAAAATTGTCTTTGATTGCAATTTTGTTTAGTTGTATGTAATCTAAACACACATACCATGAGCAATTCTTTCTTATAATCATCAACATTTGATAAGTGAATGAACTTTGGCTAGGTTGAATGGGTTCAACCTCTAACATTTCATTAACCATATGCTCAATCCCACTTTCCTATGCATATGGAGACTTATAAGACGTACTGTTAGGTGTAACACTTCTAGGTTGAAAATTACTAGCATGTTTATGATCTCGAGCAGGTGGAATACATTTAGGCATATATCGAAATATCTTGGAGTGATTGTTGATAAATTTGAAGATCCAAGGTTTCCCATATTGTGTAAATATGCCATTTCATGCTTATCACTTTAAGGAGTTTCTCTTGGGTACCTCTAACTTCAATTTCCTTTCCTTATGAGAAAATATCATGAAAAGATCTTGAAAATTAAAACCATTTTTCAAATTATTGTAACCATTAGACCCCTAATACCACATCAACATCACCCTTTTTAGTTGCAAATATCTGACTATCCAATAAATACTCCCCCATATTCATTGCCACATTATGGAAATTCCTTGAACAACTTAGAGCAACTTCATCTACAATTATTACTCAAAATTCTTGTGGATATACAAAACAATTTATAAATTTTTCTAATTTATAATAGATGAGGTTATAAGTAATATATGAATCCACTAACATTATTACTTTTTCCTTTCTATGTATCTTTCTATTTGGAATTATCATTCATACTGAGGCATAACAATCTATTATTGAAATAGTTTCTTCTAAAAATAATTTTCAATTTAATATATTTGAAATCTAATTAAATTTATATTACTAAATAATTTTTAAATTTTGATTTATTTCATTAATTTACTTTTTAAATTAAAAAATTATGCACCACATAAACATCCAAAAAATCACATGATTCTAAAATTGAAATTATGAGCTCTCCTCGGATTCAGGAATTTGAAATGTGTGCAAATTAACTGTTGCAAAGTAATAAATTAAATTAACAATAGAACTAAACATTAAATAAATTATAAGTAGATCATGTATCTGTTTTGTCATTGTTTTCTATTTTCATATGTAATTGTTTTACATTTAAATCATTTTATTATTTCATTTAATTTATCATTTTTGAACAGTTTAGTTTTTTTTTAATAATCTGAAGTTAATTTAATTTAATTTATTAATAAAAAATAGTTTAAGGGTTTTCCAATCAAAATTATACAACGTTCATCTAGGGATTCTTACCTACAAATCGCACTGACATTTGTTATTTATACGACGTGTTAGGGCAAATATAGGGTAGTATCCTGGAAATCCTACAACGTCAAGTTAGGGAAATCATAGGTCAGGGCCCTGCAAATCCCGTCGACTTATTGTTTATGCGTCATGTTAGGGCAATTATAGGTTAGGGACCAGGGCCCATCGAAGGGAGGACCACTCGCTTACACAGACATTCGGGCACTGGCGCGCTCTTTCTTCTGCCACAACATATGGGCAAGTACATAGCTTTTCCGCCAACAACTCCACTTTCTGCCATAGAATTAAGAGGAGCGACCTGTCCATGACGTCATGGATACAGAGGAATCATAATCATTGGTGATTTTTAGCTCTTAACATGGCTTCTCGACTTTTTCATAACAAACCTATCAACCATCTCCAGATGGGCAAACCTGTCTACTCAATTTTTTTAATGACAAACATATCGAAGAACTTCCTAACTAGGAAACCATGAGCACTAGACAGAAAAGTTTTGACTAGTTTGTATAAACAGTCCTAAACAACTTTCCAAGTAGGCAAAATTGTTGCGATGAGTTACTATTGGTCGTAACCTGACAAGTAGCATCAGAATAATGAAAATTCAATGCTTTCGTTTCTATTGATGCTGCTACGATCTTGAGGAATTTTCGTGATTACAAGCTTAACCAGATTTTGTTTTACGTAAATTGTGTCGAAAATCATGAAGTCTATTCTCGGTAGCGATGTTGTTATAATGAGATTTTGCTTTAAATAAATATTCCAGAAAACATGAAGTGCACAGAAACATAGAGCGGTTGAACTTTTTTCAGTCCCTGACTTTGTATTTTATAACTACTTCCATTATGCTTTTAGTCCCTTGGGATTGTCGGGGGAAGCTTCATTCAAGACGGTATTAAGATTTCGCGAACATAGATTTATAAGGAAGTATTATAATGGATTCCCAAAAACATGTAATTTGCTAAAGAATTTGGTAAATTTTAAGTATTAGATAAATCTGATATTTTTGATAAAATCATAAGTTCAAAGCATATATGTTGGAAGAATCACCGCACCTCTATAGAATCCATAATTTCCACCATGGGGATTCTAGTCACTGGCTTGTAATGTTTACCAACACCTGCGGGTTTTGGTGTAACGGCAAACCTCCACATGGGGTTTTGGTGTAGGAATTTACAGGGTAAGTTCCTCACACAAAAGACCAAAGGACATCGCTCACAAACAGATCACAGATCAATACACCAGTATTTTTGACGTGGTTAAAACCCTCAAAAAGGGACACAGCCCACGGCCTGAGTCAACGCGGCCACTTCAGGCAATTTATTAATAAAAGAATGAAAATTTACACAAGCTTCTCTCATGAACAGTCAACCTACAAATGACCCTCCATGCTCTTCAAATAGAGATCATGGACCAGTCGGGTGTTAAGCCACGGATCAAGTGTCGGTAATACCGAGGAGAGATTGAACTGTCAGATCACTACATATCGTGACCATCTGATTGTAAGTTACAAATGTACATAGTAAAGAAACACACTTTACTTAACTCTATACTAGACCAAGTTATACTTAACTATTTCCTATGTGTCGGAATATCCTAATATCCCCCCTTAAGAACAACTTGGGATAGGATTGAAGGATTTACAAATATGACACAATAGGAGAAGGAAGGAGGCACTAGAGCCTATCCCCCCTTAGTGACAACTTCCTGAACTCCAAGCATATATCGAAGTTTAGTAAACTTCGCCTCTCTGAGAGCCTTTGTAAAGATGTCTGCAACTTGATCATCTGTTGAACAATATTGCACTTCAAGAACATGGTTATGAATGAGCTTTCTGATGAAGTGCATGTGTCGTTCAATTTGTTTTCTACGCTGATGTTGAACTGGATCTTTGCATAGTTGAATGGCACTTTGATTATCACACCAAGGTGTAGTTCAATGCTGCTGCTGAAAGCCAAACTTTGATAGGATCTGAAGAAGCCACAAGGCTTCCTTACTAGCTTCTATAGCACCATGATATTCTGCTTCTGCTGAAGAAAGAGAAATGGCACCTTGTTTCTTACAAGCCCATGTAATAGGTCCTGAACCAAGAGTGAACACATAACCGGCAGTAGACTTCCGATCATCAGGGTCACCAACCCAATCGGAATCAGTGAAACCAACCAATAGAGGAGATGTTTTTGCAATGTAATGAATGCCAAACTGAACTGTACCTCAAACATAACGAAGAATTATTTTAGCTGCTTTCCAATGACTTTCACGTGGGGTTTGCATAAACCGAGCAACAAGGCCAACAACAAAGGAAAGGTCTCGACGAGTATGGGTTAGATACAAAATTTTTCCTACAAGTTGACGGTATAAGGTAGCATCAACTTCAGGGGAAGTACAAGTGACTGAAAGTTTGACTCCAGAATGAAAGGGAGAAGCAGTTGGCTTACAGTCTTCCATGTGAAAATGGCATAGGAGATCACATGCATACTTGGATTGGGAAAGGGAAATACCTTCCTTGGATTGCAAGACTTGAAGACCGAGAAAATAATGTAAGTGTCTTAAGTCTGTCATTTCAAACTTCTTTTTAAGGTTGGACTTCACATGGTTGATAAGGTTGGGATCACTACCAATGAGGATAAGATCATCAACATAAAGAACAAGAATGATAAGAGACTTGCCAACTTTCTTGGTGTAGATTGTATTGTCAGAATGACACCTAGAAAAGCCAGATTGTAAAAGAAAGCTATCCATTTTGGCATATCAAGCCCGAGGAGCTTGCTTGAGACCATAAAGGGATTTCTTAAGCCGACATACAAGACTGGAGTCTGTTTGCTTAAAACCAATAGGTTGTTCCATATAGATTTCTTCATGCAATTCCCCATGCAAGAAGGCAGATTTAACATCCATCTGATGGACTTCCCATTTGAAAGAGGCAGCAAGGGAAAGAACAAGGCAGACAAAGTTCATTTTGGAAATAGGGGAGAAGGTTTCAGTATAGTCCATGCCTTCAACTTGTGAAAAACCCTTAGCAACAAGATGAGCTTTATGTTTATCAACTTTCCCATCTGGTCCATACATTGTTCTATAAACCCGTTTGCATCTAACAAGTTTTCGTCCCTTTGGTAGAGGAACAAGATCCCATGTATCATTTGCCAATAATGAATGATATTCTTCATTCATAGCTGCGTCCCAATTTGGATGGCCTGAAGCTTCTGCAAGGGTGTCAAGATCATAATTTGCTGAGACTTGAGCTAGGTTCGATTCCCCCGAGCTGCATTTGAGGGGGGGTGTTGGAAGAATCACTGCACCTATATAGAATCTGTAATTTCCACCCTTGGGATCCTAGTTACTAGCTTGTAATGTTTATCAATACCTGCGGGTTTTGGTGTAATAGCAAACCTCCACAATATATTATTTTATATTTAAGAATCTTAATGTGAAACCTCAAATATCTCGAAATCATTATTTGGAAATTTTGGTACTAAATTAAACTTCAATGTTGCTTACCATCCACAGACAGATGGGCAAATTGAAAGAATGAACTAGATTTTGGGAGATCTGCTAAATGGGAAGTCTTTCTGCATATAGCTGAATTCGCTTATAACAACAGTTATAAGGCTTCCATTAAAATGAGCCCCTTTGAAGCTCTTTATGGTAGAAAATGTCATACCCCTCTCAGTTGGAGTCAACTAGAAGACAAATTGGTCCTCGGACCTGAGGTCTTGGGTGAAATGGAGGAGACAATGTGGAAAATTCAACAAAACATTAAAATCACTGAAGACTGTCAAAAGAGGTATGCAGATAAACAAAGAACTCCTAAAGAATTTCAGATTCAGGAGCATGTGTATCTAAGGGTCGAGCCTCATAAATGAACCTTGAGTACTCACAGCTTTGTGAAACTAGCACCACGGTTTTGTGGGCCATTTGAAGTACTAGACCAAATACATCTAGTAGCTTATCAATTAGCTCTACTTGTTCAACTTAAAATGCATAATGTATTACTTGTGTCATTAGTAATAAAATATGTTCATGATAACTCTTATATAATTGATTGACATCTCTTACATGTGGAGCCCAAAGGATACTTCTTGCCCAAACCACTCCACATTTTGGAGCGAAGGGAAACTATACTACGAAATCGAATCATTTCTCAGGTTAAAGTGCAGTGGCGACACTTTAAGACTGAGGAGGCAACCTAAGAAAAAGAAGATGTCATGAAGGCAGCATATCGAGACTTATTTTTTTAAGAATAATAAAACCTGAGGACGATGTTAAATTTTAAAGCGAGGATGATGTAACACCACCCATTGTAATTAAAATAATTAGTTGTTTGATGGTTACCATCACTAGTGACTTTAATAGGATGGAACAAACATATTATAATTAGGAAGGGATGTTCAAGATTAATAAATAAAGTTACTCATTTTTTTCTTCTGGAAATCATGTTCGTTGACACCAAAGTAGATGATGAAACTTGTCAGAATCTGAGAAGAACCAGATTCACTTTGATTTTCCTTATATATATATATATATATATCTTGGTGGGAGATAAAGACTGAGGATAAAATCATTGCAAGGAGAAAAGCAAGCTTTTCCTTTTAGGAAAAAAGAATTGAAAAGCCTAGGTTAAGGGAAACAAAAACCCCAAAAGGTAGTGTTAAGTCAAATTATACTTGTATAATTTTTCAATATGAATTGTCAACCCAGGGAGGTAAACTGGTGAGGTGCCATGCAAAGTATATCCAGGCTGACTACCTTGAGTGCGGTATCGTCACAGGGAAACAACTAATGTCCCTTTCTGAATCAACAATGTTGCAGCAAAGCCATTGAGCAGTATGTAACACTCCTCTTTATAACATTCTTGACTTGCTGATTATTGATCAGAAAGAAGGTGAAGGATCACTCAATAAAAAATCATGCATGCTTTTGTTCTAGCAAAAGTGTTGTTACAACAATAGTCATGAAGAGTATGTACAACGCTTGGAAACTTATTTTGCTAACAATCATGCAAAAAAGAGATAAATAAAAACAATCATATAGTAATCGTGAAATCAGAACAGTGCTCGCCAACAAATGAATAATCAATCTGCATTATCACAATCCAACACAGAGTAGTGGCTACAAGGAATACAGAAAGGTTACATTAGCTGTTGCAGGAAATCTACTGCACATTGAAATCGAAAATCATTATAACTATATTACAAGAATTTCTTTGTTACATAAATGAAAAGGAAATCATATCATTCACACACTGTTATTATCAAGAAAAGTAAACACATTAATAAATAGGACAAAAATTATACATACATTTAATATACACCAAAGTTGTGAGTGAAGGGGGCCCTCCTTCACTCACAACCCCTTCAAACATGAAAGAGTTGTTTACAATAGAATGTTGAACATCAATGATATACTTTGTTATCAATAAAAGTCGATACATAAAGAAACTGAGTGCTCGGATAGTCACACTTCATCTCCTGATAGCCTCTGATATTGTCCACCTTTTCAAAAGCTAATGAGACTGTGTTTATACAATTTCATGCAACCATATTAGGCTAGAAATAACAAATGTAATCTAAACCTCTAACTAATTAATCCCTAAGATCGAATCTACAACAAAAGAAAATAGTAATTTTTAGCCATACAACCATCATCATAATAGAATGTTCTTTGTTTAGTCTAATTCATGACTGCAAGCATGAATTTAGACTATCTGGTTATATGGTTGTAGTGGTAGTCCAAAATTACCTGAGGCTTTGCGGGAATTAGAGTATCTGCTGGATCCTGGAATTCCTACATGATTCTCGGAGGTAGACACCATCTGTAGGATTTGCGGATATCGTCTGTAGGATTTGTAGCTATTGAAGTCTGCAAGAAATTCTGAGTCATGTTAGATCAAAAATAAAAAATAAAAAAGATAAAAGCACAAAAAGTTAGGAGGAGACTCGAATGTAGGTAAAATTGACATTTAAAGATGTTTCATCATATCTTTAAGCCTTGATATCTTGTTTAGCCAAAAAACGGAAAATATGGAGGGCTAGGTATAATAAGATGGCAAAAAGGTTTCAAAATGGGGTAATAGGGTAGGATATTATCATAAAAAAGATGGTAATGTTTGAACTCAACATCTTCCCCACGCCAAGATTCTTGCATGTCCCTTATGCAAGCAAAATCAATACTTCTAAGAAATCAAATTTTGTGTTGTGTTGCAACTGTTGCAGCCAATTGGTCAAATGTGTAGTCTATCTCTGCTAGGACCTGCTTCTTATATTTATTAGTTTCCTGTCACAACTGATCAATTTCCTTTTGCATTCTCAGGCTGCTTTCCCTAAGGGTTGCATTTTCTGCCCTCAAAACCCTTTCTGACACAATCAGTTCAACGATAGTATCTTCATACATTGTTTGCAATGGCTTCTTTGGGAAAATTCTCTCATCATGGGTATGCCCCTATGGTCATCGTGGCGAATTTTCTCATTCTTATGGTAGAGCAGCCATGTTCTAGGTTTCCTGCAAAGAAGGGGCAGGAAAAGATACAACTTCCTTCTTATCACTAGTAGCAGGTTTTACCAATTCTTCCTTTCTCTCCTTGCCTCAAGTTTTTTCAAGCTTCCCACTCTCGACTTTCTTCTTTGCCATAGCATAGTTAGATAGAAATTAGGGGAAAACATTTTTTAACGGGGACATTGATTGTAGGGATACTCAGAGTGTTATGTAAGGATTTGGAGGTGAGGAGAGGATTTTGGGGAATAGGTCGTGATCATGATAGAAATCATGATCTGACCTTGTAAAGCAGGTTTAGAAAGTGCAGGAATTGATGGCCAAGTGAGTTGGTAGGTAAGTTCTAAGGAGGTGTTGACATTTGGCTACAAGAAATATCGAAACTTTAATCATTATATGAAACAAATTTAAAATACCATCATACCTTACCTCGAGGCCTCCTTTACCGTTGTACTTTACCCTTTCTCTGTTTTAATTATACAGCCTGCACTGATGTTGCCTGTCCCTCTGATGTTATCGACTTTATCTCATGAATGATTCTAATGATTGCTTCATGATGCTCCTATCCTGAGATGATTTTCCAATAGTGTGCTAGTTAACATACTCTGAAATGATGAAATTCGGCCACTAATTAAAGGTTTTAACTATTTTATTATTCCATGAAAATAACTCATCTGATTTATATGCTGCAGGAATTTATAAATCACTGTAGCCACAGGCTACAACTGCTAGGTGCTGTAAGTATTGAAATTGGTCTTGTAGGAATTTGGAACAACCATGACCAAAAAAGTTTTGAACTGTAATCTTGAGACACCTCTGAAAAAATAAACATTCTTCGGGAACTGTGACACTGGAGATCCTGTAGGAATTGAGATGGGTCCTGCAGGAATTCAGAACGGTTGTAACATCCACTACAGTTGTTAAGGTCTTCTATCACCGTTGAGTTTTGTAGGAATACTGAATCTATAGAAACTATGACTGTGAACATTTTCTGAATCTACAAGAGTTCTGAAACTGAATCTTGTAGGAGCCATTTTCTTTCCCCGTCCATTATGTACAGTCCTTTGCACATGAATAAAGATGTTTATGTCAAATGTGCAAAGGGCTGGTTGGATTACTAGCCATTAAGGTAAACTATTAACCAATGTGAGGCTTGTCACCATTGATGCATCCTATCAGGTGTGAATTTGTGAGTTGATGTCAAACCCCCTGTAGGATCCAGTGGTAAAGAAGCAACGATGATTCCCCATTACCAACGGCAAGATAACCTCTCATTGAGGCATATAAGTTTCAAGGCATCACAAAGATCTGATCCCGAACCCAGATAATTTGCTGATGTCGATGGGCCATAATTGTTGGAAGGAAGTCATTAAGAAATCCCATGTCAGTCCAACATGAGGAAATCATAGATTAATTTTCGAAAAAATAGATTTATTACAATGATCCCAAGGGATCTACTGTTTGGTGGTTTTAACAAGCCCGGGACAGTGCATGCTCACCAGATTTCAATTTTAGAGAGTCTGAAATGTTGAAAAAGAAAACTCTAAGGGGGATCCTCTTCCGTAAGTAGTCCATTGGGCCAGGAAAAAGGAATAAACCTATACCCAATAGACATTGCTCTCATGGTTTATTGAGCACGAGAAAGAACAGAGTAAGCTCATTGCCTCGGCGGAAAATTAGGAAGAGGTAGTGATAGGAAGAATATCTTCCTTAACCATTTCTAACTCTTTCTTCCTTGTAATTTCCTTCACAAATTCTTCTTTCGATTGGGGTTTCTGATATAACTTGAGTCTATGCCCATTCACGAAGAAGGTGACATCCTCATCATCAATAGTCTTAATTCTAACAGATCCATTGTCAAAATCCTTCTCAATTTCATAGGGACCCAACCAATGTGTATTAAATTTTCCTTTAAAATTCTTAAATTTAGAATCATGCAACAATGCCCAACCACCTTCTTTGAACTTCTTATTTTTAATGTACTTGTCATGCCATTTAGCTTTTTGCTGCTGGATCAGGTCTGTCTACTGGAAAGCATCCTACCTCATTTGATCTGATTCATTGAGTTGCAGGATTCTTTGTTGTTGTGCTTTGTCAAGATTCATCCCCAATCCTGATGCCATTTTGAAAGTTTTAATCTGAAATTCGATGGGCAGCAGAACCTGTTTCCCGTACATGAGTTCAAATGGAGAAAAATGAGTAGTTCCTTTCAATGTGACCCGGTAAGCCCAGAATGCTTCAAGAAATATATTAGACCAACCCTTCCTGTGTAGATGAACTGTTTCAGTAAGGATTGTCTCCAACACCTTGTTGGTTGATTCCACTTGCCCATTGGCCTATGGATGGTAAGGAGTGGACTTCCGGTGAACAATCCGATACTTTTGTACAATTTCTTGCATCAGTTTGGACACAAACTGGGCACCTTCATCAGTAACTATTTCCCGCGGTACCCCAAATCTAACAAAAATATCATAAAAAAAGGAATTTTGTTACTGATTTTTCCGTTGCTGTAGGAAGTGCTTTTGCCTCTACCCACTTTGTCACATAATCAGTGCAAACCAAAATGTAATTCCTCCCTCTGGATGGGGAATTTATGGGGCCTAAAAAATCAAGAGCCCACCTCTCAAATGGTTCTATAAGGACTTGTGGCTGCAAAGGCATTTCGTTTGATTGCACGGGCCACCCTATCTGTTGGCAACTATCACACTTTCTAACATACTCCTTTGAATCTTTGAAGAGGTTCAACCAGTAGTAACCTGAGCGAAGGATCTTATAAGCCATTCTCTTGCCTGTAAAACGTCCTCGGCATGGTTCATCATGGCAAGCTCTTAAGATGTCGTAGATCTCATCTTCTCTGACACACCTACGAATAATCAAATCAGATTCGGTGACAAAAAGATATCCCTTAATCCAAGAATAGTCAGCACTTTCCCTAATAATCCTTTTCTTATGATTGGGTGAAAAGTGGGGAGGAAACTTTCCTGTAGGAAGATAATTAATCATGTCTACAAACCAAGGCATTTTAATAGATATGGAAAACAAATTTTCGTTTGGAAAGTCATCATCAATGAGAACATCCTCGCCTGTATGGTTGAGCCTAGAGAAGAAATTAGCTACCTGATTTTCCTTTCCTGGTCTATCCATGACTGTGATGTCAAATTCCTACAGCAACAACAACCACCTAGTAATCCTGTCATTAGTAACAGGTTTGTTCATAAGATAATGAATGGTAGAATGATCTGTATGCCCAAAGACTTTATAACAGGTGATGTAGTGTCTAAATTTATTAATAGTGTAAACTACATGAAGAAATTCTTTCTCAGTTACCGTGTAATTCAGTTCTGCGGGACTTAAGATTTTACTGATAAAATAAATAGCATGGGTCACAGGATCCTCCTTTTGACCCAAAACTACTCCTATGGCTGAATCAGAGGCATTAATGAAATATGGAAAGGCAACTTCCAACCTGGCCTCTCAAGACAGGTGATGAGGAAATATTTTATTTGAGCTTATCGTATGCGACTTCACAATCATCATTCCAATGAAATTTAGATTCTTTTGTTAGCAATTCAAATAATGGAGATGCTACTTTTGTAAAATTTTCGACAAACCATCTGTAGTAGCCTACATGCCCAAGGAAACTATGGACCCCTTTTCGATTAGTTGGTGGGGGTAGTTTCACAATAACCTCTATTTTTGCTGGATCAACCTTGATTCCTGCAGCGGAAACATGATGGCCTAAAACAATACCTTTAGTCATAATCATAAATAATTTCTCATTGCTCAATGAGAGGTTAGTCTCTCTACATCTCTGTAAAAATTTCTCAATATTTTGTAAAGCTTCTTCAAATGTATCACCTATAACTGTAAAATCATCCATATACACTTCTATGCAATCATGCAAAAGATTAGAAAAATACCTAGGAGAGCCCTCTGAAATGTGGCTGGTGCATTACATAAACCAAATCGTAAAACTTTATATGCATAGGTACCCTAGGGACATGTGAATGTAGTCTTCTCTTGGTCTTGTGCAGCTATCCTAATCTGATTATACTCGCTGAGCCCATCCAGAAAGGACAAATACTTTTTCCCTGATAAAGTGTCTAGTACTTGGTCTATAAGAGGTAAATGGAAATGGTATTTTAATGTAGCTTTGTTTAGTTCCCTATAATCTAGGCACACTCACCATTTTCCATTCTTCTTAGGGATGATAACTAGTGAGGACACCTACTGACTATCATAAATTGGATAGATAAACCCTACATTCAACAATTTCTGCAATTCTTCTTTTACAATTTTTCTTAATGCGGGGTTCATTCTTCTTTGTGGTTGTCTTACTAGCCTAGCATTTTCTTCTATGCAAATCTGATGAATGCATGTGTTAGGGTGAATTCCTCTCATATCGGTGTATTCCCATGCAAATGCTTCTGCAAAATTTCTTAATGTATGGATTAGTTGTTTTTCCTGTTCAGGAGTTAAGGTAGAATTGATGTTCAAGGACTTTGTAGGAAAACTTTCTACCACGTGACTCCCCCATTCGGTCATTGAATATGGAGGAAACGCAGATAAGAGGGTTGAATGTAATTCTAAAACTGAACTATGTTCATAACAATTCTGCAGATCGTTAATGACATCTAAACTATGATTAGGCTGACTGTCTAACTGCTACAGGAAATCAAGATTAGAGATACAACAATTTATCAAATTTTGTTCTCAATTTTCTTTGAGGCTCATAGCTTAGGTTATTGTTAAAACTGGTAAAGCGCCTTCTGAATCATGTTCTTCCTCTTCAACCCATTATGTATTTTATGTTTTCGAGACAGGTTTAGCGGGGGGATATAAGTTAATATGTTTTGTCTCAGCCCCATGGGTGATAGTCATGTTTGCAGGATATTCTTAGGAATCCAAGGAAATGAAAATGTCTTCTAAGACACCCTCTAGTTTTACCTTAGACCTCTCTGCTAATTTTAACATGGTAGGGGTAGGTCGTAAATCAAAGGATCCTATATGGGACAAGTTCTCCATGATTATAATGTTAATGGTTGCGCCTAAATCAATTAAAGTGTTTTTGATAGGGTAGCCATTAATAAAGGTTGTCACTACAGGGATTCCTCGATCTGCATATTTTTCTGTAGCAAATCTGGTAGACATTAAGCTTGACAATTTTCCTCCCACTTGAATAGTTGAAGGTCCTTTTCTGGGTCTTCCTGGTTTCTTGGTGCATAACTCCCTTACTGTTTTGGCATAAATTGGGATGTCTTTGATTACCTGAAGTAGTGGATTTTTAATGCATAAATTTCTTAATTTAGCTGCCAAATCAAATTCTGGATGTTTTATTTTAATTTCTGTTTCCAACCTTTCTGGAAGATGGGGATGGACTATATGAGATGAGGAGGGTTCTTTTAGTTGGATTGGTTTAGGTGTAGTTTCCTCTTCTGATGTATCTAGGGTATCTTCCCCTACAATTTCCTCAATTCTATTAGGCTGATTCAGCATTCTTCCTGACCTGAGATTAATTTCCTGCAGCTACACAGGTAGTTCCTGTAATTGTACAAGTTGCTCTTGTAACATAGGTACAAACATTTCCTGCAGAGACACAGGAAATCCCTATAGAACAGGAATAGAAACTTCCTGCAGCGACTGGGGTGTAATACAATAAGTAGGGAAGATGGGATAATTGACCAGTCCGATGTTGTGAGTGGATCAAATAGTTTTGCTGCTAGGGTTAGACACTGGCTGGGCAAGAATTTGTGTAGGGCAAGGTTGGTTTGGTGGGGTAGGTAATTGGAGTGGTTGTTATGGTTGTACAACTTGTTGATGTGTGGGTTGTGAATAAAATTTTTGGTTTGGGAAATTTTGTGTTACAGGATAAGAAATTTTCCTTTCCAAGGCTATTAAGGTGGTTGTGGAGGGGGGCAAGTCTACCAAGGCATTGGAATATTCCACATCTGATTTTGAGCATAAGGAAATTGAAAATTGGATTGTAACATACCTGGAAGACGTGGCTGCCAAGGTCTTTGAGGGTTCATCGCGTAAAGTGTATTGATAGCTCCTTGATCTTCCATGTATGTTACTTTGAGTTGAGGTAAGGATGGACATTGATCAGTGGAATGCTCAACTTCGCAAAGTTGACAGATTTCAATGCTATCAGTAAGGCCTCACAGTGCATGTTTCATCTTGCATTTGGCGCTGAATACTACGATGTCTTTCTTGAGTGCCTTGTGCTTTTCCTGTTTACTCTTAGTTTCCAAAACATATAAACGTGAAGACAAAGTACTAAGAATATTAGTTTTAAGATTTTGAAATAAGTTACTCATTTCAGACCTCGTCAATCTAGAACCTGCAACCAGTTTAACAAGTTTAGAAGGAATGTCTCTTGGTCCTCCTCCCACCTTGGAATTTCCTCTCGAATATTTTTTGGAAAGTTCACACACATCATCGTAACTCAACTTTGATATGTCTCCTACACCCATTAAGTTTAAAACCTCCAGATATTCAGTTCTAATTTCCCTAAGCAAGATGGTCCTCTTGGTTTCTTTATCCAACTGATTCATATTAGTTCTTTGGAGTTTATATTGAAACCTTTCTACGAAGTCCTCAAGACTCTCCCCTTCCTTTTGAGTCATTCCAAATATTTCTTCCCTAAGATCTCTAGTCTTGCAGTAGTCTTGATATTTTCTCAAGAACACCTTCTTCATTTCTTCCCAGGTCATGATAGAATTTGACCTTAGTCCCATGAACCATTTGAGAGCTGCATCCTTCAAGGTAGTAGGGAACAACTTCAATTTCTTGGCATTTAAGCAGTAGTCATAGCTTCTACACAACACATTAAACTCAAATAAAAAGGCGTATGGATCTTCATTTGAAGCACCTCAAAAATTAGGCGAGGGTAAAGGAGGGATGTTTTTCATTTGGGTTACTCCACATGTCCCTATGATGGAGAACTCAAATGTGACTAGCTTCTCCTTGTTCTCATCAAAGTCTCCATTGGTATTATCGGTTCCTTCTTCGTGAGCCATTTTAGTCCAAGAAAATGTGGGACCGTTGAAGACTATAGATCCTAGAGGGTTGAGATTATGGAGTTCTAGTTCTTTGACAGGGTTCTTAAGGAATTCCTCTTCGGGCTGACTGCTGAGCAAAGATGTGGTTTTCCTTGAAAGGGGGAAATCTAGATGAGCAGCAGCAAAAGATTCTCCAACTGAAGGTTCTGCTGTAGATGTATCAACTTGCTTATGACTGTAGACCTTTGGTTCAGATTCTTCCTCTTTTACTGCCTTATTTCTTGCAGACTTCTTTTTCCTTACCAGTGTATTAGGAAGTGGAGTGGTGCTCACACCACCACGAAGAAATATGAAAGATGTTAGGCCCTATTCATCTATTATTCAAACAAAACAAAACTAAAAAAAAGGCTACCAACAATCAGGACACGGCTTTGGCGAGCGGCTGACCTCTTGGGTGCGTAGGCATTGCCTTGTGCCTTTGCACTTCGACTCCCCTAGTCTTCAAAAACCAAATTGTAAAAAATAACTAACTTAAAGCACATTCACTATCTTTGTATCATCCCTTAGCACCTCCCTGGCAACGACACCAAAATGTTAAGTCAAATTATACTTGTATAATTTGTTAATATGAATTGTCAACCCAGGTGAGGTGTCATGCAAGATATATGCAGGCTAACTACCTTGGGTGTAGTATCGTTATAGGGAAGCAACTAATCTCCCTTTCTGAATCAACAATGTTGCAGCAAAGCCATTGAGTAGTATATAACACTCCTCTTTATAGCATTGTTGACTTGCTGATTATTGATGAGAAAGAAGGTGAAGGATCACTCAACAACAAATCATACATGGTTCTATTCTTGCAAAATTCTTGTTACAACAATAGTCATGATGGGTATATAACAACCCTTGGTAACTTATTTTTTTGACAATCATGCAAGAAAGAGATAAATAAAAAAAATCATACAGTAATTGTGAAATCAGAGCAGTGTTGGCCAACAAATGAAATCATCAATTTACACTATCACAATCGAACATAGAGTAATGGCTGCAGGGAATACAGAAAGGTTACATTAGTTGTTGCAGGAAATCTACTACATATTGAAATAAAAAATAGTTATAACTATATTAGAGGAAATGGTTTGTTACATAAACGAAAAGGAAATCATATCATTCATACAATGTCATTACAAAGAAAAGTACATGCATTAATAAACAGGACAAAAATTATACATACATTTAATATATACCAGAGCTGTGAGTGAAGGGGGCCCTCCTTCACTCATAACCACTTCAAACACAAAAGAGTTGCTTACAACAGAATGTTGAACATCAATGATATACTTTCTTATAAAGTGAAATTCAATACATAAGGAGACTGAGTGTTGGGAAAATCACATTTCATCTCTTGATAGCATCTGATATTGTCCACCTTTTCAAAAGAAAATGAGACTGTGTTTATTTCCTACAACCATATTAGGCTAGAAATAGGAAATGTAGTCTCAGCCTCTAACTGATTAATTCCTAAGATTGAATCTACAGCAAAACAAAATAGTAATTTTTAGGCATACAACCATCATCACAATAGAATGTTCTTTGTTTAGTCTAATTCATGATTGCAAGCACAAATTTAGACTATTTGGTTAGATGGATGTACCGGTAGTCTGAAGTTAGTGGAGGATCTATAGGAATTAGAGTATTTGCTAGATCCTAGAATCGCTGTAGGATTCTCGGACGTAGACACCATGTGCAGGATTTTGTGGACATCGTCTATAGGATTTGTGGCTATTGAAATCTACTAGAAATTCTCAATCATGTTAGAACAAAAAGAAAAAAAGATAAAAGCACAAACACTTAGGAGGAGACTCAAATGCAGGTAAAAATGATATTTAAAGATGTTTCGTCATACCTTTCAGCCTTGATACCCTGTTTAGCGAAAAAACAGAAGATATGGAGGGCTAGGTATAATAAGATGGCAAAAAGGTGTAAAATGGGGAAATAGGGTAGGATATTATCAACAAAATGATAGTAATCTATGAACTCAACAGGCAGGATGTTTCCAAGGAAAAATTTCTGAGCAAGATAATGTTAAATAAACATTATCAAGGCTCAGTAGAGGTTATTGAGGTCTAGTAAGTTATCAATTTTTGGGGGGAATCATAGTCGATTCATGGTTAGGAGGTTTGGTGTGGCAAGCCATAGATTCCCCGCGTAAGAGTATTGGTCAGAAGATCCTATATCCACCAAAAATCTCAATAATATTTGTAATGATGTATTATGGCAAAGAAATTGCTTGGACTAGAGTTATGGTAGATTTTGATTATGTTCTAGTTTCTAAAGGTGTACATTGAAAAACTGTGTGAAAAATATTGTAGAATATTTTGTGAAGTTGCTACTTTATTCTTGATATATGGATATTATTATGTAGTAGGAAAGTTAGATAATTAATAATGATTTATATCTCAAGCTAACCATTACTTACAAGTATATGAATGATGTAGGTCAATCATAACATTACTGTATGCATGATGTAAGAAAAATTGCGTATAAGGAAAATAACAGAAATGAATTTATAGAAATTCATGCATGTCAGATATAGGTAGTGATTATGAGGAAATTAAACCAGTGAATGTTCTTACCGTTATGCATGTATGAGTTTAAGTAATTGTATTATAGTGCAAACAGAGTACATGCATGGAAATATTGATAGATAAAAAAGTAGAATTGTTTGTCGAATATCGCAAACAGAGTACATGCATGACAATACTGATAGATAAAATAAGTAGAACTGTCTAGAGAATAGTGCAAACAAAGTACATGCATGGAATTACTGATAAATTAAATAAGTAGAGCTATCCGTTCAAATAAAAACATGTGATTTCTTTCGAAATAAGTACATGGATGCATGCAAATGTATAGGTAATGGTCAACTTAGACAAACCAATAGATGAAAATAATCATCTGAATAAAAAATCAACACAGGAGGCATGAATAATTATGTTTGTCTAGGAAACCATACTAACTACCATGGATGCATACTTGGAAGAAAACTGAGTGGAATATAGTGGGTGCACTTCAAATAAAAAATTGTGCACACCAGAGATGAAATAACTTTAGACTAGTACCGATACAAACTAGACTATCGGAAAAACAGCCTTTACGGTGCAACTTAGTGTGTAATAACAAATTTCGTAGTAGAAGGAGATACAATTATGATATATAGCTGGGGAATTATGATTAAGTTCATGACCATAAACAACATAAAGAATGAACTATGGAGAATAATAGTCTTACTTGAGATAAGAGAATTCTAGAGATACTATAAACTAATACCCTGCCTGAGGTCGAGACGAAGGATATAAATCTCATTTCTTATTTCTTAGAAGTTGAAATACAAGAATTATACAGAGAAAAGCACGAACAATCCATTGTAAATAGTATAGAAAACTAAGCTACATTTGAACAATCCCATATCTCTCTCTCATTAAGTCTATAAGTATATAGGAAAAATAAATCAATAATTCACAGTTATAAACAAAAGTTTATGTTCTAGTCAAAATTCAATAGAAGAGAAAATAATTGACACAGGAAGTACTAGGGCATCCAAAAACATAATACATTTTACTAGCGTTGCAAAGCACTAAATCAATCACAGACTAAGTCTGTAGACTAAACTTAGCTCTAGTATAAAGAATAGTAAGGACAAGTAAACAATCCTCTAGTAATCCACATGTCTATGACCAAGCAGGGGTCATAAGACAACTAGGAGACTCAAATATGTGATTAAGAATGCCAACGAACTGCAGACATGTCTTCAAGAACCAATATTAAACTGAGATGTACAACTATCCAAATTCAATGAAAGGAGAGTGAGAGGAGTAGTACTGCAAGCAGAAAACCCCATGGAGTGGAGGAAGTGGAAACCAAGATACCACCAACTTGGAATAAGAAGAAAAAATACAAATGAGGTGGATCTAATTCTAGTGGAATTGTGTGAGCAAACCTTCGCCATTGAGCTTACCTAGGCCACTATTACAAAACATAGTGACTGAAGAGTAAAATTAATTAAAACTTGGTTGAGCACGCCAAAAAGGGTGAGGGAAATGAAAGAGTTTACCTGAAGTAGTGCTAGGAACCAGGATATCAACCAACCACCTGAATTGAGGTCCAACGTAATGAGCCAATTCAGATATCAAGATAAACCCCAACATAAAACGTAGAGAATCACACAAGAAACTAGGAGGCAAGTTACCTGGGTAATGAGAAGCACCCTCACGCTAAAGAAAAAGGTAACTCCTATGGTGGGAGTACTACAATCCTCATTAGTGAATTAGACCTTCGAACAAACAGATCATACCTCACTCCGTCGAAGCCTACAGAAAGACCAAGAATGGCGAAAATGGCAGAGGTGGGAGAAGAAATATGGTTAGGGTTACGCCTGTGGAATCAGAGCCATAGATCTAAAATGCGTGGATATATACGCTCGATCCAACTTCGAAACCCTAAACCTCAAGATGTGTGCCCACCTAACAGGATTGCATGAATCGAGTGGTACAACATTGGAAGGTTTTCAATTTGACAAGAAGGTAGGTACCATACGTCATTCGACTGAAGCGAGTTGGTGGGAGGGAACAACGTGGATTTCCATCTCACCAAAAGGAAGGAATGGATCCGCGTGCCACCTAAGCAGAGCACTAGTAGATAAGGAGGGGGCAGACACACTGAGCATGAGAGAGAGGAGGTGGCGTTAGTTAAGAAATTAATGGGGTTCAAATATGTATAGGTATAGGTAAGTAGATAGATAGCTTTAATATATATTATAATATATATATATTATATAATATAGATATATATATATTATATATAGATATATAGAAAGATATATATATCTTTGATATATATAAAGTAACACCAAGGGCTCCATTAAACTAATAAACATAAATTATATTGAGCACCAACCATTTTAAACCATACATATCATGCTTTCATGTGATATTATATAATGATGGTTAACGAAAGGAAATTTAAACCATATAAATCATGCTTCCATATATTACTATATAACGACGATGAATGAAAGGATTTTTTTTGGGGGTATTGTTAGAGGTTCGATACACTCCCCTCGAAATATAATTACTAGAGTAGGAATCAAGAGTCTTTGTCTTCAGAAAATTACATGCCTTGAAACACAGTTGAGGGAGCATACGAACTAATAAGAAGAAATTTGTATAACTAGACAACCATTGAGGCAAAATAGTATGAAGTGTATAGACATCTAGTCAAATGATTTCAAAAGCATCGATTAATCAAACCACAATCGATCCTGATGGTTGGCACTGGTCCATGGCACATCTTTCATGTCTCTTCTACAATGGTCTAAATGCATGGCCACTATGTGACCAAGAATGTTGATGCCTAGGAATTTTCCTTTGATCCTTGTGAGAATGCTGATATGGCTCAATTATTTATTTTGTAGAATCAAATTTGGGTGTAGAAACAGTCTCAAATAGAGTGACATTAGCATCCATGTCATCAATTTGTTTATCATAGTCAACAATAACATGTTCCTCCAACACCTCAATCTACATTCCTTCGACAACAAATGAAACTCCTTTAGTCCCAGTAGAGCTAGATGTAGGTAATGAGTCAACGTGAAGACCATAACCAAGAGTTTCTCTTCATGTCATCATTATAGAGCTAAAGGAACAATTATGCCTTGTCCACTCTTCCTAAGTTAACTTACAATATACCCCATTTTTCTTAGAAATTAGGACCCAATTTTGGTGGTGTACTCTCAAAATGTAGGTGAAACAAAAGGACCAATATCAACATCAATGGATGAGCTTGATATCTCAACAATAGAATTCTCCTTCCGAGCATTTTGAAGGTGACTGGCTTACAATTCAAGGTGTTGCTTGCACTTTGGAAAGTCCTAAACGATCTCATCTTTCTCAGTCAATTATTATGACAAGGCATCATAATCTTGTATTAGTGTTTCATATTCATCCAATGATCATTAGTTTTCTCCTTAAAAATGGAATGCTTCTTCAGGAATCAATTTCATTCATGCTTTGGAATAGAAAACATCCAAGAAAATTTTTGAGGATGAAAATTTATCATAAAGTTTAGACCCCTCGGCGAATCACACTAGTCCATGACACGCAATCTATAAAATGTTTGCAATTTTTTTGTAAAAATATTCAAATTTCTAATAATTTTGTGTAGTCTCTATAATTTTTTTGGCTATTTTTAAGGTAAAATAATTTTGTAGTATGAAATTTGGGAAATTTCTTTAGAAAGAATGGAAATCAACAGATCAATTTTTGGAAAAAGCACGGAAAATTAGGCCAACTCTGGATTCCTAGCCCCTAAAATTTTACTTTAAAAAAATCCATAACACAATAATTATTTTTCTCCTTCATCTTGCAAATTTTCTGCTTCAAAATTTCATTTATGGAGTTAGAAAAGGACTCAACTTCCTCATTCAAATAATCTTGGATATTTTGCTAAAACTCTTATGCAAGATTTTAGAAATAATTTCCCATGGTTGACTCCATATTTTTTCAATAAAATGCTCTAGAAACTACTCTTAATTATTTCATTTACTCTAGAAAAAGAAAAACAAATGAATGTAAGTGAAACACTTTATTACGATGTTGATCATCTACCTTATTCTCATGCAATTCTTGCATTTTTAAATTTTTTTTACCTATTATGATAACTGATTCAAAACACCATAATTTTGAACAAATGAAGAGTGCTACATCCATTACAGCCATTTCCTGTGCTAGGTGGAGTCAACATGATTTCCAAAAAAGTGTAGTAAATATTTTCCACATGCATTAAATAAGTAGAATATGTTAACAATGCCAGGGACTACACATTTGTGGCCAGAATTATCGAGAGATGTCATGAAATTTAATGAGAGCTAAAATGAGGGCTAACAAAGCTAATTATATAACGCAAATTTAAATGACTCTGTGCTTTTTTCCAATAATGATGATGTATTATAACATTTGAAAAAAAAAAAACATAAATCACTTATTGGAAAAAAAGCACAGAGTCATTGGTTGAAGGACAACCTCCTCCCAATATCTTTGAATAGATAATATCACGTGACATCCTCTAGTATAGGTTGATTATTTCAATGGCGATAGAGCCAAACAATTGGATTAATTATTGTAAATAATTGCTTTATGAAAGAAATAGTTATTTGAGGATTAATTATTGTAAATAATTGCTTTATGAAAGAAATAGTTATTCGAGGAAATTATGCACTTACGTGAGACACTCTGGATAAGATTGTAAAACTTATGATTAGAATCTTGAAAATTCTAGATAAGATAAGGGAGGGAGATAAAGTCCCTTAGAAACAGCTTAGTGGGAGAAAAAGTAGAAAGGCAAGCTTTAAAAGCAAAAAAGCCTAGGCAAGAGACAGTCAACCTTACCAAAAGCGGGATGCCCCTGAATTAGAAATGTTTTCAGGAAGAAAGGGAATTAAATAACCTTCAAAGAGATTAACAAGACATTGTTGATTCTCTAGAAATTTAGAATTGAGCTCAGGGGAGAACTAGTGGCAGTTCACGGTTGGGAGGATAGTGTCTCGTGGTGCAGATTTTCGTGCAACCAAATTCTGCAATATTCTGGTTTGACTTAGGTTGCTTATGTTGAATTTCAGTTCCGTTATGTAGAGTTCGATGTAATGTATCGTGATATAGTAGTTGTTGTATAGTGGTGCACTATTTAGAGGTATATGTTCATGAAGGTAAATTAACAGATGGTTTATTGTGGCAGAGCATTGCTGGGATTTTCAGGGTATCTGTAGATGTTTATATTGGTTTGGGAATTAAATTAGAATATAACATTTAATATAATTGCAGAGTAGCCTTATGGAATTTAGTTGTGAATCTATTATAAATTCAGCAAAATAATATGTACTTATTTTTCTCTATCTTTTAAGCAACCTATATTTAGTACTGAATTCTAGAACATGCAATAGATTACTTACAGGTTAATTAAGACAATCTAAATTTTGGAAACAGAATACCATATTTAGATGAATAGAAAGACTCTGTGGATTCCAACATATATATCCATATCTAGGCATCAGATAACAGTCGAAATATTCATCAACAAAAGTGAAAATACAATCTACAGATTGGAGGAAAAATACATTTAGCACACCAGAACAACGCTAAATATGACTCTAGCTTTTCTTAGAGGATTCGTGTATAGTGGTATCACAGGTAGACAGAGTAGATAACCTTGTTTTTGTTGACTAGAATAATAAAAACGCAGAGACAGTATAATGAGAATTAACAGATACTCGTATTAGTCATGTAAGATAAACTAACGAAAGTAGTCTCCATAAATTTTGAAATCATGCTGCTGGAAATAAGTAGCGGTAAAATTGAGGAGCTAGAATAAATGAATTAGAATTGAAACAAGTCGAATTGCAGGTCACCAAAGATGAAAATTTTGATAACCAAACACGGTTCGCTCTGCTGGGTACTGAAAGGCAATACGTAGAGCATACATATTTCTCTAACATTATTGGTTAGAGAGTAACCCAAGGTTAATCGCTGCCAATAGCTAATAGTCCAGGGACAGGCTTTATTAACATAGCTAGAGCTGTTAGTGCGCCTCTACAATTTTATTTATGGTACCCAAACTATGAAATTACACGACCATTCATTTTAAGCCCACTATGCAACGTCAACAAGAAGGCTAAGAGAAAAATATACACTACTGCCTTAAATAAATTATTTGCAACCATACTGTAGTAAAAATGCCAGTCCTTCGATGGGCCATGGTAAGGGAATGTTGAGGATGGCTACCTGCAACGATACAAATACGGAAATGTAACTCAGATATAAATATAAATTTCGACGAATTTTTTAGAACCAGACATTGATAAGAGTAAAGATAACCCTTTTACTTTAAACAGATAGACACAGTCTAGCTATTAAAAAAATTAATGAGAGATGAGGAACAATATGCATTAAAGGATATGTACTCAAACAATCATTCACATAAGTTAATTTAGAACAATAATTACATAGGAATAATTGATACAAACTCATATTTCCAAGACACTATGGCCATCTGTACAGATGTAACAACCCAACCACAGCAGAACCATGTAAACTAAAATACTAGTAAGTAGTACATGGCAAATGCATATAGCCATCGGCATCATTAATACAGGAAATCAGTGCACCAGAAAATTCAGAGAGAAATACCCCTTTGCTTAGATGGAGAAAAATTAAAAACAAGTTCTCACGAAGAGCGCGAGTCGCTACGTCAGAAATCGCCAAGCCGCGTGGGAACTAGGGACTGGTCTTGGGGGAGCGAATACCAAACAAAATGACCTGTGAACCTCGGGTTTAAACCTATAAGATCAGACGTGTATACTATTAAGTGCTATACTACTATTTCACAGTAAAATAGAAAGTTAAACTAAAGAAAGAAGAATAAAAGAATACAAAACCAGTACTAAATAAGAAGACAGTGGTCGGGTGCTAGGATATCCAAGGATAACCTTCGACACACCCTAGTGCATCAACAAAACCACGGAGATTATTCTACTAGCAGTTGAACTACAGGAAAACCCAGTAATATGGTTGTATATTGTAACAAGAAGCTAATTCAGATAATTTTGTAACCAGTGAGGCCCGAAAAGTTACCAGTTGTGACCTGCCAAAAATCCAACTTTCAGAATGAGATACACGCTTAATCAATCTATAAATGCAAACTTAAGAGTAGAGATAGGGAAATTTGCAAGGTGTACAAGAGAAATGTTAATGCTGGCCTGAAGGGTCCTGAGGTAGAGGGTAAGCTCATCTGGGGTGCACAACAATCATGAGCGATAGATCAACAACCTAGAATCTTGAAGGAAACAAACCTCGCGAAGGATGTAAGAACAGTTAGTCCCATAATCAACAACGAAACCGGAAATCGTGAAGCGGACCGTAAGTAAGTGCGATACCAGGATAAAGGCGTCAATGATTCCATGGCGAGTTCTCCGACAGCGTGGGAGGCCTCGAGGAATAGAGGAACTGGATCGTTGTGGGAGCAGTGCAAGTAAAATTCCGAAAGGTGAAGCGATAATATGTTTAGAGCAATTGAACCGAGTTAAACCAAATACTGACCGTCAACAGAATTGAGAACATTTTATCCATCCACATATCCCAACAAGAAGAGACCAGGTTTTTCCATGTGAACTCCAAGAGTTGGTAGGGAAGAATTGAGCCACATGGGCATGAAATGAAGCCCTAGTAGGAGAGGATAGTGTATATTAACTGTCCATTAATGGTAGAAAGATAGGTATTACCTACCATTATGATAGGTATTACCATAGTTATAGTCACATTGTCATGAAAATCCGTGGCACATAAAATTTACATTTCTCATAAAAGGGTGCGACAAATAGAAGGGGGAATACCTTAGGGCTGGGTAATAAACATTATAACAAAACACCAAATATAGTTAACTTAAAGTATGGTGTTAGCATTTGATTTATCATCCAACGGGTTGGAGCACCTAAATCCCTCATGGATATAGGGGTAATGTGCAAGGTTTAATTACATGGAACATTGATTAGGAGTGGTAATGCATCTAAAAGGGAATTAAAAACAAGTCCTCAAACCCACTCGGACCATTATAAAGGTAGCAATAAAGAAAATGCTTTTTTACTCCATATATTACATATGGTATCAAAGCCCAACAATGCCACTAGGCCTCGTAAGTGGGCAAGATTGGTTTACGGTTGGTTGAAAAAAACAAAAAAATTATTAAGAATATAATAATTTTTTTTGGATTTTTATGTTTTATTGGTTAAACAAGAATGGTACAAAAAAAACTAAAAAATTATGAATTAGCTTTGTGTAAATGTGTTAAGCAGTAAAGTGAAATGGAAGAAGAAACCTCAACCAACCTTAGAGGGGCGGGATTATACATTGAGGTTGGCGAGTGGCCTACCCCAATAAATACTCAAATTATGTAAGTTATAAAGAATTTACATCAAGAATTGGTACAATTGAGGAAAATCAATGAGCAATTGCTGAGAACCAACAAGGAATAAGAGAAAATGATCAAAGGGCTGACACAAAAGTTGAGTCACAAAATAGTGAAACTAAAGGTAGAGAAAACAGGGAAAGAAGGCAATGAGCTAGAACCTCCCCAAAGTGTAGGGGAGTCTCCCATAAGTTATCATAGAAATTGTAGGAAAAAGAAACCAGTCGAGTTACACAGATAATTTCGAAAGATTAAACCCCTTACATTTGTTGGGGAAAAGGAAGAAGATGTAGAATCATGGTTGTTAAATATTACCAAATAATTTTATGTATATGAATATGGAAGTATTTTGAAGGCACAATTGGCTATTTATCGGTTGTAGGGAAAGGCAATTATTTGGTGGGAGGAAGCTAAAGGAATGCATTTGCTTGAATAAAGGACTATGTCATGGCAAGAATTCTAGAGATGGTTTAAAAACTGATGTTTAAGTGAACAATATTATGATGATTGAGCTAAGGAATTCCATGAACTCAGGCTAGGACAACTTTCAATCGATGAATTTGTTCCAAAATTCACCAATATGTTGCGATACATACCCTACATTAAAGAAGAAAAATCAAAGGTACATTGCTTCCTAAACTCTTGCCCACCATATATAAGGAGAAAATCGAGTTTGATAACCTGAATATGATGGAAGAGGTAGTCAGAAAGGCATAGTTGTGCTATCTATGGTTTTATAATAAAGTGGAAAACCTAAAAGCTTTGTCAAACATGGATAAGACTAAAAGTTATATTGGCACAAAACGACATAAACCCACATATCTAAATTTTTTGGAAAAGATCATATGTAGAAAAAGCTTAATAAAGGAAATACCAACCCCCCAACATAGTCTCAAGTGGGATTAAGGATGGTGAAATTGAACGAGACAAAAAATGGAGGAGGGAAAGAACGAGAACCTATGAAATGATGGGGATATGGGGAGCCTCATTTGCTAAGGGATTGTCCCCACAATCTTCGATTAGTACAAAATCTATAGATTATGCAAGAATCCACCATGATAAATGATATTACCTAGAGTATTCCTAGGATAAGAGCTTCCTTAGAAGTTGGACACACAAAATATGAATCAACCATGATTGGAATTGAAGGTATTCTCCTAAGCCATCTAGTTTCGATTTTAATTGACCCCGAGGTTTGTTTGAGTTATATTGGACCCCATATAGTAGAAACATGCTCTCTTAAAACCAAAAAATATAATATTGCGGTTTTAGTACAACTGGCCACAGGTACTAAGAAAAGAGTAAACACTCAAATTAGAAAATACCCCCTAGACTTACATGGATATGTAACCACGGTAAATTTGAATATTCTTCCCTTAGGATCATACGACATTCTGATAGGGATGGATTGCCTGGAAAAGTAGGGGGGCGTAATAATTTTTTTGACAAAGACAATAAGTTGTGTAGGGTAGGAGGAAGAGAACCAAATTATTTAGGGAGTGCTTAAGCCAATAGTAGTGTGGCATATTTCCACAATGCAGATGAAGAAGTGTGTCCAGAACAGTTTCCAATTGTATTTGGTCCAAGTGGAGGAATGAAGACAACAAGGACAATAACTAACTTTATATACTTTACCTATCATTAAGTAATTCAAAAGATGTGTTTCCTAAAAAAATTCCTAGCTTACTACCACATAGGGATATAGATTTCACTATAGATTTGGTACCAGGCACCAATGTCTAGAGATCCTTACTGAATGCGCCCACCTAAACTACTGGAATTAAGGATGCAGTTGCAAGAATAGTTGGAAAAGGGATATATTAGACTGATTGTGTCACCCTGGAGGGCACCAATGTTGTTTGTTAAAAAGAAGGATGGTACCTTTAGGATTTTGCATAGACTACCACCAGTTGAACAAATTAACAATAAAAAAGAAGTACCCATTGCCCCACATCGATGATTTATTTGATCAAGTAAGTGGGAAATGGTGTTTTCAAAGATTGATTTGAGAACTAGTTATCATCAACATAGGATTAAGCCGAAAGATGTCCATAAAATGACATTAATATATAGATACATGCACTATGAGTTTGTGGTATTACCTTTTGGCCTTACCAATGATCTGGCAACTTTTATACTCCTAATGAACAACATACTCAACAAATTCCTAGACAAATTTGTATTATTATTTATTGATGAGATCTTAATATACTCCTAGAATGAGGAGGAATATAAGGAGCATTTAAAACTGGTTCTGCAGACACTAAGGGAAAATCATTTGTATGCCAAGTACAATAAATGTGAATTTTACAAAACCAAAATACAGTACCTGGGGCATATTATTTCTAAAGAAGGGTTGGTCGTGGATCCAGGGAAAGCAAAGGCGATGGTGAACTCGCCCGTACCAAAATATGTGTCAATTGTTCAATCATTTATGAGGCTGACACATTATTATCGTTGGTTCATCAAAGGTTTTTCAAACATAGATTATCCCATCACCTCTTTACAATGTAAGGGAGTTAATTAATAATGGACTGTAGAATGCTAGCAAAGATTTGATAGGCTTAAACAATTACTTTCTACAACCCCCATCTTAAAATTGGTAGACCAAAATGAAGAGTTCATAGTGTGTGCAGATGCCAATTTAGAGAGATTAGGAGGAGTGCTTCTGCAAGAAAACTCTGTAATTACTTACGAATCTAGAAAACTAAAGGGACATGAAAGAAATTATGTTGTGTATGATTTAGAGCAAGCCACTGCTATACACGCATTAACGACATGGAGGCATTACCTGTTAGGCAATAAATTCATCTTAAGCACATATCACATCGACCTTAAATATCTCTTTAGTTAACTGGATTTAAATGCGTGACAAGGCAGAGGGATGGCCTTTCTTAGAAAATTTGACTTCAACATAAGGCACATAAAAGGTAAAGAGAACAAAATATCTGATGCAATGAGTCGAAATGCCCATAATCTAATCAATCTTAGTTGTAGTAACATTAAACCGAGTTTTTGGAGAAACTTAGACAACGTATAGTTGTTGACCTAATGTACCAGGAATTATAGGAAAAATTAAAGCAAAGTAATATTTCGGGATATAGTGAAAACACAGAAAAAATTGCTGATATATAGAAATAGATTGTATATTCCTATAGTAGAAGAGCTAAAACGACTGATATTTTATTAATACCATAGAAAATCTTATGCAGGACACCCTCGATATTAGAGGAGTTTCACGGACTTAAGGAAAAAATTCTTTTGGCGAGGAATAAAGAAAGATGTAGCAAAATTTCTAAGCAAATGCCTAGAGTGTCAACAGGTGAAGGTGGAACATGAACACCCTGATGGGGTTATTAAACTCCTTGCCCAATCTGGAATGGAAATGGGAAATCATCTCATTGGATTTCATAATAGGACTACCAAGAACAAAAAGGAAGCATGATTCCATAATGGTAGTGGTAGATTTATTAAGTATAGAAAAGCATTTTTTGCTAGTACAGTCTACCTTAGGCACTGCATAAATCTCATAGATATTTATGAAGGAATTTTTTCGACTCCATGGGGTTCTTAAAATGATAGTGTCCGACAAAGATGATAAATTCACCTCCAACTTTTGGAAAGCATTGTTTGGCAATCTTGGTACCAATTTAAACTTTAGTACAACATATCATCCCCAAACCAATGGTCAAACAAAAAGGCTCAAATAGATTTTAGAGGATATGCTCAGGATGTATGTGATGGATCGACCAACTAGATGGGAAGATTTCCTACATTTGGTATAATTTTCCTACAACAACAACTACCATGCAATGATTAAATTGTCTCCATTTGAAGCCCTGTATGGTAGAAAATGTCGTACCCCTCTTAGTGGGAGTCAACTGGAGGACAGATTGATCCTTGGACCAAATGCCTTATCCAAAATGGATCATATAGTGTGCAGAATTCATCATAATATTAAGGTTGCTCATGACGAGAAAAAAAGTTATGCTGACGAAAGGAGAATACATAAGGAATTTAAAATTGGGGAGCATGTGTATGTTAGGGTAAAACCTAAGAAAGCACCTTGAGAACCAGTTCTTGCCCAAAATTGGTACCCTACTACTCTGGCCCATTTGAAATCTTGTACAGAATAGGAGCTATAGCCTATCAAGTAGCTCTCCCCAGTCACATTAAAGTTCATAATGTTTTCACGTATCTTTACTAAAGAAATATGTACATGATTTTGCTCATGTTATTGATTGGAAAATGTTACAGGTGGAGCCAGAAGGAGAATTCATGGCATAACCGCTTTGCATTCTCGATTAGCAAGAGATCTGGCTCTAGAATCGAACCGTTGCTCAAGTTAAAATGTAGTGGAAGCACTATACTCTCAAGGAGGCCACGTGGGAGTGAGAAGATGAAATGCAAAAAATCTTGCCAACATTTTTCCATCAACATAGTCAGTTAAAGTAAATACTGAAGATGATGTTAAAATAATGGGGGAAGTATGTGACATCCCCTAGTAGCTATTGATTATTTCATATAAGTGTGTAATAAATGGCGATAGAGCCAAAAAATTGGATTAATTTGGATTAATTATTGTAAATAATTGATTTATGAAAGCAATAGTTATTTGAGGAAATTATGCACTGAGGTGAGACACAGATAAGATTGTAAATATTATTCATGATTAGAATGTGAAAGATTCTAGATACAATAAGGTAGGGAAATAAAGTCCCTCAAAAATAGCTCAGTGGGAGAAAAACACCGAGCTTGGTTGCCTTTAAAGCACTGTGGGTGAGAAAGGAGGGATTTAAAAGAAAAAGCCTAGGCAAGAATGCAGTAAATCTTAGAAAAAGCAGGATGCCGCTGAATTAGAAATGTTATCGTGAAGAACAGGAATTAAATAACCCTGAAGGAGATCAACAAGAGGCTGTTGATTCTTTGGAAATTTACAATTGAGCTCGGGGGAGAATTGGAGGTAGTTCATAGTTGGGAGGATAGTGTCTCCTGGTGTAGTTTTTCGTGCAACCAAATTTTACAATACTCTGGTTTGGTTTATGTGGTTTATTTTGAATTTCAGTTGTAATGTATGGTGATATAGTCGTAGTTGTATAGTGGTGCAATATTTAGAGGTATATGGTCATGAAGGTGAATTAATATATTGGTTATTGTCATAGAGCATTGTTGTGATTTTCAAGGTATCTGTAGATGTTTATACTTGTTGGGGAATTAAATTAGTATGTAACATTTAATAATATTGTAGAGGAGCGTTATGGAATTTAGTTGTGAATCTGTTATAAATTCAGCTAAATAATATGGGCGTATTCTTCTCTATCATATAGTAATCATCCTATATCTAGTACTGAATTCTAGAACATGCAATAGATTATTTGCAGGTAAATTAACCACCAATTAGCAATAACAGCAATTCTGGAAGATGATGTGAAAAAATACATTATTAAGACCATCTAAATCTTGGAAACATAATACCATAGTTATACGAATAGTAGGATGTTACAGATTCAAGCATTCATATATATATAAAGGCATTAGATAACAATGGAAATCTTCATCAGGGAAAGTGAAAATACAATCTACAGGTTGGAGGCAAAATACATTTAGCACACCAGAACAATGTTAAATATGACTGTATCTTTCGTTAGAGGATTCACATAAAGCGGTATCACAGGTAGACAGTGTAGATTACCTTGCTATTATTGACAAGAATAATATAAATGCAGATAAAGTATAATGAGAATTAACAAATACTCTTATTAGTCATGTAAGATAAACCAATGCAAATAGTCTCCCTAAAATTTTGAAATCATACTGCTGGAAATAAGTAGGGGTAAATCTGAGGCACTAGAATAAATGAATTGGAACTAAAATGAGTCGAATTGCACATCGCTAAAGAGGAAACATTTGATAACCAAATGTGGTTCTCTCTGCTAGGTATTGAAATGCAATACATAGAGAATACATGTTTCTCTAACGGTAATGGTTCGAAAGTAACCTAATATTAACCACTCCCAATAGCTAAAAATGATAGTAGAGGCTTTAGTAAGATAGGTAAAGCTGTTACTATGCATGTAAAATTTTATTTAAGGTACCCAAACTATGAAATTACACCACGATTTATTTCAAGCCTAACATGCGGTGTCAACGAAAAGGCTAAGAGCAATATATATACTACTTCCTTAAATAAATTAATTCCAACCATATTGTAGTAACATTACTAATCCTTCGACAGGCCATGGTAAGGGAAAGTCGAGGATGGCATGCTACAACGATACAAATACACAAATGAAACTCATATATAAATATAAATTTCAACGAATTCTGTAGAACTGCACATTGACAAGAATAAAGACAATCCTTCTACATTAGACAGATAGACACAATCCAACTATTAATGAAATTAATGAGAGATGAGGAACAATATGCATTAAATGATATTTACTCAAACAATCCTTCAAATAATTTAATTCAGAACAATAATTACAAAGGAATCTATGATATAAAATCATATTCACATGACACTATGGCCATATGTACAAAGTAACAACCCAACCACAGGAGAACCATGTAAACTGGAATACTAGTAAGTAGCGCATGACAAATGCATATA
Organism: Pinus taeda; assembly: GCA_000404065.3. Taxonomy (NCBI): domain Eukaryota; kingdom Viridiplantae; phylum Streptophyta; class Pinopsida; order Pinales; family Pinaceae; genus Pinus; species Pinus taeda. The sequence goes on along the minus strand of APFE030213585.1, from coordinate 93,144 downwards.
GCCATCGACCTCATTAATACAACCAAAAATTCAGCGAGAAAGACCACTTTTCTCATGGAGAAAAATTAAAAACAAGTTCTTACGGAGAGCATGACTCACTACATCAAAAATCACCAAGCCACATAGGAATTGGGGCCTAGTCTAGGAGGAGCGAATACTAAACAAAATGACCCGTGAGGCATCAGGTTTAAACCTATAAGATCATGCCTGTATATGAGTAAGCACTATGCTACTCTTTCGTAGTAAAATAGACCGTCAAACTAAAGAAACCAGATAAAAGAATACAAAACCAGCATTAAATATCAAGACAGTTGTTGGGTGCTAAGGATAGCCAAGGATAACCTTCGAGTGAGCCCAGCGCATCAACGAAAACACAACGATTATTATTCTAGCCGTTGAACTACGAGAAAACCTAGTAATATGGTTCTATATTGTAACAAGAAGCTAATTAAGACAATTTTGTAACTAGTGAGGCCAAGAAACTTACCTATAATTGTAGGTTTTCTGGAGGAAGAAAAGTTATTGAGCCGCCGTGAGCCTCTGTGAAATCATATGTGCAGTGATATCCTGCCACAAATCCAACTTTCAGAATGAGATACACGCTTAATCAATCTATGAATGCAAACTAAAAGAGTAATGACAAGGAAATTGCAAGGTGTACAAGAGAAACATTAATGTTGGCCTCAAGGGTCTTCAAGTGGAGGTTAAGGTCTCGGGTGTGCAACAATCATGAGAGAATAACAACTTAGAATATGGAAGGAAACAAACCCCACGAAGGAGGTAAGCACAGTTAGAGAAACAATAGGGTTAGAGAAATTGAACCGAGTTAAAACAAATCTGGATCGTCAATAGAATCGAGAACGTCTTAGTCATCCACGCATCCCAACAAGAAGAGGCCAGGTGCTTCCATGTGAACTCCAGGAGTTGGAAAGTAAGTATTGGGTCTCCTGGGCATGAAATCAAGCACTAGCAAGGGGAGGACAGTGTATACTAACTGCACATTAATGGTAGAAAGATAAGTATCACCATAGTTATAGTCACATTCTCATGGAAACCTGCAGTACATAAACATTACGTTTCTCATAAAAGGGTGCGACGAATTGAAGGGGGAAATACCTTGGGGCTGGCAAACACAAATTATAACAAAACACCAAATATAACTAACCTAAAGTATGATGTTAGAATTTGATATATCATCCAAGGGCTTAGAGCGCCTAAAACCCTCATGGATATATGGCTAATGTGCAAGGCTGCTTTACATAGAACATTGATTAGGAGTGATAATGCATGTAAAATTAAATTTAAAACAAGATCTTCATACCCACCACGTAGAGCAATAAATAATTTTTTTAGACCGGATATATTACATATAAGCCAAATATACTACATATCCTCTACTAATTCTATCTTTATTTATTAGAATAATCTATCATTTTCTTAAATTAAATACTTGGATAATATAACTTAAATTTTTTTTTTATAATATTCTATGGAAACCCCTTTCCAAATTAAACAACCAAAATATCTTTGCTAATAGAAATGTGTTTCTTATTGGATAATAATATCTTTGCTAATAGAAATGTGTTTCTTATTGGATAATAATTTCTTTGGAATGATTTGATACAACCAGTGGCCATCTCTTGTTAAATGAACTCCTTATCCATGTTGAAGAGAAAAGTCAATTATTGTTTCTTAATAATTTACTTTTATCATTAGAGAAACGTTAATTATTTGTTGTTATATAAATTGATTTTTATGCCTGAAAGAGCTGGGATGAAAAAATCTTTGTTCCAATAAATCTAACAACTTAATAAATCAAATGTTTTGGAGAAAAAGATTTTCATTCTTTTAATAATTATTATTACATTTTTATTAGTCTTTATCAATGCATGATTACAGTAATTCGTTGTTTGTTGATGAATAATATTTTAGCATTGATCATGACAATTTCTAATGTTTAAATTTAGAAATTGTTAAAGTACTTTTTTTAATTAAAACAAAAAATTTGCTATCATGCGATTGGTTTAAAATTGTGAGTGTCATATTTGATTTTTTTTACATGTGTCTCATGTTACTCATGAAATTTAGTCACCCTGATAATTCACCAATTTTAAAGGGGATCATGGTTAGAATCTTGTAATCAAAATAAAATAAATTAATAGTTCAAACTAATTTTTATTAGTTAACTCTTTGTATTGATTAATTGTAAATACAAATATAACATAACGTTAATATGGTTGTGTTGAGTTAACATATCTTTAGAAATCATGTTAAAGAATCAAATAAAGTAAATATCCTAATTAAAAAATACATATTATTTATTTAAATAAAATTAGTGGATATTACTTTTGGTTAAAGTTAAATTGGGGAAAGAGACGCTGAAAAAAAATATATTGTAATTACCAAAAAATGAGATAATGTCTATATAAGCTCAAATAATGATACATTTTAAAATTAAATAAATGCATGAAGTTGTAGATGAATATATGAAATTGTATAGTAATAAATTTTAGAGTAATGAAAAATTATATTTAATTTTAAAAACTAATTGTAAATACTAACATAACATAACATTAATAAAGTAAAGGCCCTCGCAATTTACCAATTTTCATGCGGATCGTGGTTGGCATCTTATAGTCAACATAAAAAAATCAACAAGTCAAACTAATTTTTATTAATTATCCATTTGTATTGATTAATTGTAAATATGAACATAACACAATGTTAATATGGTTGTGTTGAGTAAACATATCTTTATTATTTTATAAATCTACATGTTAAAGAATCAAATAAAGAACTATCTATTTAAAAAAATATACATTATTTATTTAAATTATAAATTAGTTGATATTAATTTTGATTAAAGTTAAATTAATGAAAAGAATATGCCAATTTTTTTTTATAATTATAAACTAAAATCTTGTTATCCAAAGTAAAACAAATCAATAATTCAAATTATTTTTTATTAATTAACTCTTTGTATCCACTAATTCTAAATATGAACATAACATAAAGTTAACATGGTTGTGTTTAATTAATATATCTTTGTTATATCATAAAAATTAAGAACTATATATAAATAAAATTAGGAAAGAAATGCTCACAAGATTTTAAAAAGTAATAACTAATTATCATAATAGTTATTAATTATAAAATCTATATGTAAATAATTTTTCTTTTAACAAAGTTGATAAAGAAAAATGTAAGAGATCTTAAAAATTATTAACTATATAGAAATAAAACTATTTTAACAAAATTAGGAAAAAATGCTCACATTATTCTGAAAACTAATAACTAAATACTAACATAATGATTGTATAAACACAAATAATAATACATATTTAAAGTAAATAAACACATAAAGTTAATTCTTCAACTTTTTGTATTGACTAATTGTAAATATGAACATAACATAACATTAATATAGTTATATTGAGTTAACATATCTTTACTATTTATAAATCTACATGTTAAAAAATCAAATAAATAATATATCTTAATTAAAAAATATTACAATATCTATCAGTATCGTTACCCTACTGATTCTTTCTACTCACTTTTACTCAATCGTCAACCAACTCTAGAAGATAACAAATTAACATAATAGCATGGCCATAAGAAAGGACCTGAAGATGAGCTTAAATAAATTAACTCATTACTTTATATAGGACTTACTCATTCTTATTTTCCTATCAGAGAGATAATGCAAGCTATTAAAGGAAGTATATTATTTGGGAAGTCTCACATAGTAAATTAACAATGTGGACTCTATAAATTAGCTTAACAATATGATAATAAAAAAATGCATGATTTTTGTTGTTATCAATTATTTTGTGGGTATTTGCTACTTTACAGGTCCTTGTAGAATCTGGCTAAAAATGAGTAGGCATTTTGGAATATAGGTAGTCCAACAATGTTTGGAGAGGAAGGCATCACATTTAATGTAGATTATAAATATCCTGGAGTAAATACAAATCCCATACATTCAATGTGGATTATAAAGATCTTGGAGCAAAAACAAAACCCCATAGACACCTCCGTCCTCTTCGAAAAAATAAATTGGGTGGTATTTGATTATTGCCACATTTATTCTGATGAACATGATATCTCTATTGTATTAAATTGAATTTTTGTTCATCTTAATAATGGCAACCTACTTCTCAATAATGAAGAATACAGCTACACAATTTTGTAGTTTAGTTAACTGGTTTTTGTAGTAGTTGGATTGACATCTTACGTCATTTTAAAACAAACATAAATGTGCACGAATACAATTTCATAGTGACGTTCTCCTGGGTGTTAAAAATAGGAATTTGATAATTAAATTATTAATGGCTTTAGTGAATTTTGTTTTTTTCGAAACTTTATATTCAAAATATGTTTCAATTTACAAACAAATAAAAAATTATATTTCAATTTGAAATTTTTTCATATTTTAGCTTTTTAATATGGATAATTTAAAATAAATTATTCCTTTTGTGTGAAGTGGAAAATAATTTAAAATGTTGTATACATATAATACTATATACAGAATACTACAAAGATAATTTTGTGTATCCTGTACAACGCATTGGAAGTGTTATTTTTGTTTTAAAATATAATGTAATAATGGAGTAGAATATTGTAAATAGTGATAATAGTGGAGTAGTTGATATGGCAGCCTTGTGTATTGATGTAGATCATATAATATAGTAGTGTTCTTAACTATGGTTGAATTGTCATTAGATTTTTGTGGTGTAGTGTATTGTTTTAAGTTTTGTATATTTTATTATTGGTGTATGCATTATATTTTGTTGGAATGTTATATGAAATTATTTATTGTGAATTTGTATTGTTTAAATTGTGTTTTTGAATATATATTGTGTAGATTACAAAATTCATACTTACAAATTTAATAAATTATCATTAAATCGATAAAGTAATATAAAAAAACATCTACATATATAATATACTGATTTGATATATCTTTCACATAATTTTGGCACTATTTGCTGCAATCAAAAGTATATAATTTGAGTGGTTCAAGGAAAACATATTTTAATTATAAGAAAAACCATAATTGAGTCGATGAAAACTTTACTATTATATTTAAAAAAATAAGAAACTAAAGTGATAAATCAGTCAACTATATTTATATTTTTTTTGTCAATGGTTATTTAAACAACCAATGATTTGCTTCACGAGAGTTTTAGGTTGAGGATTCTTTCACGGAACTTAGATGATATTATTTAGTAGTAGTGTTATAAAACGAAATCAAATGGAATCAACAATTTCAACTAATTTTTGAATAATTTAAGCATATTTTGAATGAGGTTTAGTGAAATAAAAAATTGAAGTGATTGGTATATAATGAGATAATTTATGGAAAGGAAAAATTGTATAACATTTAAATTTATGGAAATAAAAAAATTAGAAGGAGATATTTTATGAGAAAGTTTAGAAAGTGAAAAAAATGTCAAAAAAAACCAAATAATTTAAGCATATTTTGAATGAGGTAAAATAAAATAAAAAGTTGAAACAATTTTTTATGAAGAGATAGTTAACATATAAAGAAATATTTATTTTACAGAGAACAATTTTTTTATACCATTGAGTTTATGGAAATAAAAATTAGAATAAGAAATTTTATGAACAAGGTTAACACTTTTACATCTAGTTGAGAAGGATTATATTTCTTAGAGCTTATTTTTTTTTAATAGTGTAAATTTTGCAAACTTTGAAAAATGATTTATAACTTGAAAGATTTAAATATGGAAAGTATTACAAGTCCTATTTGTTTTAAGTAATATGGTGATAAAATGTTTTAACCAACTTCTTGGATAATTTATTTATTTATTTTTTAAATATGATTGGTTTATAAAATGAATTTTTGATTTCTTATAGTAGCATATAGACTCTACAATGGTTTTATGGATAATAATTTATAGCTTGTTGTTGAAATGCTTTGTAGACGGTTAGCTACGTTGTGCATAACTATTATCTAAAATCACCCACCTTCACAATCATCTTAATTTTATTAGTCCCATATACTTTCAAGAATCTACAAAATGTAAGAAATAATTTATTAAAAGGAAAATAATTATTTGTGAAACACGTTCCTAATTCTAATCAACCTTTTGTTTAATTAATAAAAGTAATACAAATTCTTTTATCATTTGATGGAGTTAAGACAAAATTCTACATGTAGTGTAATATAAACTACATATGAGTGAAATATAAGTGGAATGTAAGACAAAAAATATGCAAAAACTGTTATGCAGAAAAGAACAGATAGATCAACGACTTCAAAATTAGCATCTTTGAGGGGGAAACCTTCTTTACATTATACAAATGAACAATTCTTGGATGATTCAAATGACAACACCTTCTTTCTATATATAGGAGTCTAAGGGGTCACAATATAATCAGAGATGACATAACAATAATAATGTAAGTCCACAATAATAGCAATAGAAAGCTTCTATGGGGCACAAAAATAACAATATGGGGACTACATCGGCACAAAAATTCCAATAAGGGGGATATCCTAATAATAAAGAGGGAATACATGAGTATTATATGGACCTAACATGCCCCTCTCCTTCAAAAAAGTGGTGTCCTCAACACTTGAGTAGTTCTTCATGCTTCTGTATAAAATTCTCATCCACCCATGTGGAATCTTCTATTGGTAAGTTCTTCCAGTTGATGAAATACTATGAAATTGATTGATTTCATAGCTATCGAGTCCTTGTTTTCGTGACTGCTTCATGTTCCACTATGATTTTTCCTTCCTCATCAAGTTTTGGCAATATTTTTTGAACTGCGATCTTTTCAGCTATAACCTTCTTTAAGCATGAAACATGGAAAACTGGGTGCACTTGGGAAGATGTAGAAAGCTCCAATTTGTATGCAATAATACCAATATTTTGCAACACCTTTTATGAACCGTAATACTTTGGTGATAATTTATTATCCTTCTTAGATTGTATGAGGAACATTTGTTTTTTTTCTCAGTAAAATTAAACTATTTCAATTGAGTAAAATATAGTACAATCAAGAGAGACAAGAAACTGGCAGACTGGCAATGATGAAACTATCAGCCTCGGGCCCAGAGAAGGAGTGAACTAATCACGGAGCTACAACAAATAACTTGAGAGCAAAAACTGACTTTTACCGCACAGGGGCAGAAACTTCAACACGGTGTTTTTTCCCTTTCTTTTTATTGACTTTTGTCCAGCCATCATGGGGAGTATGAGATAAAACCACTTGAAGACTAGAATTCTCCATTAGGGGGATCTCCTTATCTGATTCAGAAGAGGAGGTCTCATGGACGCGTTTCTGGGAGATTGCTGTGACAGAGGTGTGTGCAGGAGTATCTGTGGACGGATCCATCGTTTGAGGCGCCTGGTCCGGTTCTGAATCGCTCTCCTCATCTTCTGAGCTTGAGGAATCAGAGCTCACTGCTGGCGACAAAGAACAAGGGGTCCAACACTTGGGTTTCGTCTTTGCAAAGTTGCCCTTTTTCGATTTTGCAGTCAGCGATGGGAAGGAATTCTGCAGGTGATAGTGGCGGCAGCGGAATGCAGTGTTTTCATAATCTAGGTTCTGGGTCCAGACAGAGTCATTGATCTTGACATTGATTTGCTTTGGCAGTCCCTCGCTTAGATCTAGCTCCACACATATTCTAGCATATGTGTAGAGACCTTGATGTTCCCGCTTGTAATCTCCCATTAAAAAGTTTCCCAAGGTGTTGCCTATGCTCCTATAGACTACTGTATGCCACAGGTGAACTGGAAAGTTTGGAAGTTTGATCTAGACAGGGCCTTTGGTGATGACTACAGAAGCTGGGTCAAAATCTGAGAACCATGGAGTTAAGAAGAGTCTTTTTGTACCCATGAACCAAGGACCTTGTTATAAGGCCTTTTCGTAGTGCTTAGGAATGTCGAAGAGAACTATAAAATATCCTTTTGCGCAGAAGCAAACCTTGTAGTGGCGAGTCCAGTTGTCATTGATCTAGTCATAAAGATCCTTAGAGTGAGGCCAAAGCCCATTGAATCTGCAAATGATGGCCCTTTCAACAAATTTTTGAATGTCATCTTCAAGGTAAGGGTGGGAGATCTCAACAGAGGGAACCTCCTCTAACTTGTCAACCAAAAAAGGCTTGGGATTGGGAGGTTCAAGGGAAATGGGTATCTCAGAGTGTACTACAGCTTTGTAGGAGTAGGGAGGAGCAGAAGAAGATTGACCTCCAGCGCCACCTCTCAAATGAAGGGAAAACACTAAAGAGCTATTATTTTTTATGCTGTAAGAAGAGAGGGGAAGAGGATCATCGAGTTGTTTACCTTGAAATATAAGTCTTTGTAGGGCAAAGGGGATCCGGAATCGGCGTTCCAGATTTACTTTGAGATTTTGCACCATATTTGAAGGGTATACCCATTGCAGAATGGCCTTGCCTGAGATCTGTGTGATTTGAACCTGAAAGGGGGCAGAGAAATTTTCAAAAAGTTTTTGAATCAACACAGGGCCAGAGGCTTTTGGGTCTCCTCTCTCTTGACGCTTTGGAGGCAGAGGGGGAGGAAAAAGCTTCTGCCGATGGTGGCTATCGCTCCAGCCCAGATCCGCTGCAAAGGATAGGGTTGCAGATCTTTAGAGAGGCTGCTGATCATTTGCGTCAGATCTACCGGTACCGTTGCCCCCTTTGAAGTCACTTCCCTGGTACATGAACCCGGGGATCACACAATGGGATGACGAACCCGTGGAAAGCAGAGGCTTGCCTGAGCGGCCGAGGCCATTCGCGCTAGTACACAACGCGTGGAAGTTCACAGCCTTCTTCGGCCCCACATCCTCATAGAGCTCCATCATGATTTCGCCCTCTTCCTCATTGATTTGTCCGAGAAAACCAAATCGATCAGCATAGGAAGGTCAGAATGGCGGCAGGAGATCGACTGGCCGCAAAGCCTTCTCGCCATCTCAAGCGGCCCTCCCCTGTTTGACTGATCCTCCTGCGTCAGTATGAACTGCAGCTCGAGAGAGGGAAAGGTTTGATCGATGCTTTGCAAAACTGATCCCTTGCAGCGCAGAGCGATTACGGCTTAGAATCTTGGCTTCCTGGCCGGCGGCGGCACCATACTTTCCCTCTGAAACCCTAGCCATCACGCTCAAAATCACTAAGAATGCCAACCGTATGAGGAACATTTGTTTCTATGGTTATAAGTGTAAAAATTCCAAGTCGCCTACATAAAAAAATATTTTGTTGCGATGCTGATCTACATGTTGCATTCTATTATACACCAAAACGAGGTTATATTCTAAGAGTTGGAGAACTTGCTGTTGATCCTTGCTGTGATCTTCCATTGCTTGAACCTTAAAATTTTCTGTTAAATATGATGTGATGGATGAATGATGATATCCATAAAGTGCCATAAATGGCGCCATTTTTGCTGCATTATGGAAGGAAGTGTTATACCACCATTAAGCCAGAGGTAACCACTTGACCAATTGTGTCTATTTATCCGTTAAAAAGAAATGAAGATATCATTCGAAACATTTGTTCACTATCTCAATTTTCCATCTGATTGAGGATGATAAGATGAGCTATGAGCTAATTGTGTACACAAACAACAAAATATTTTTATACAAAATTTTCTAGTGAAAATAGGATCTCTTTCACTTACTATAATCTTTAGGTTTCCATGTAGCTTTTGAATTGTTTCCATAGATGCATTAACAATTTTACTAGCTTTTAGTGGATGAGATAATGCAGAAAAGTGTGCATACTTGGTAAGTCTATCAACTACCATCATTATGACACTATTTCCTTCAGAATTGGGTAAACCTATGATAAAATACATTGAAACCTCATCCCAACATTGACCTGGTATAGATAAAGGTTGTAACGAACCCAAAGTCTTAATTGTCTCGACTTTATTTTGTTGGAAAACAAAACATTTGACCACAAACTTTGAATATCAGATTTAAGGCCATCCTAAAAAAAATCCTTCTTAACCTAGTGGAGTTTTTCTAAAAATCCTGAGTGCCCTTCAAAGGGAGAGGTGTGCAATTCCAAAAGAATGTTTTGTTTGAGTTGGGAATTATTACAAAGGTATAGGCGATCTTTGTACCATAATGAATCACTATTCCATCTAAATGTATCATATGTACTAGGATCTTGTTGCAACTTTTTAATGAATTCCCATACTTCTTCTCGTTCTTCCATTCATCCCTTGCTTCGTTTATCCAATCTAGTTTGATAATAGAAATGGAACAAAGCAATGCTTCCACATCTTGACCCTTTCTTGAGAGTGCATCTACAACAACATTTTGCTTCAATTGTTTGTATATGATTTCAAAGTCATAACCAAACATCTTTGTGACCCATTTTTGTTGCTCTTATAATAATAATATTTTCTCTAAACAATATTTAAGGCTATCATGATCTATTTTTACCTTGAAGTTACTTCCAATTAGTCAAGGTTGCCACACATCTTATTCTACTATCAATAGGAAACTCCATGATTTTCAGGCATGGCAACAAAATTGCAGATGTTAGTGGGATATCAAAAGTCCGTGTTGGATGAATTTAATACTAGTGATGATTTTAATTCCTTGTCAGATAAAGAATGTCATGAGTCAAATTCAAATAACATAAGTAGCTCAAGAATGAAGGTGAAGCTATTGCTTTCTATCCAAGTCAATTTCTTTTCTTTGTTGATTGCTGTCATGTTTTGAGTGCGGATTTGTGAAATTCCAAATTGAATGTTGGTTTGTGTAAAGGGGATATAGATATAAATATATATATATATATATATACTATACTATATATATATATATTATAGTTTTTTTTATCATATGTCATTCATGGTTTCTAGAGATCCATGTTACATTTGCACAGAAGTTTAGATATCATTTAGAAATATAAACACCAAACAATAACAAAATTGAGATTTTTCTTTCACTTAACCTATAACATACTGCATCTGTCTTCATCAATGTCCTTCTTCCATATGTTATCAACTTATGACTTTTCATTTCCAATATTTGGTGCATTTTGTAGGTATAGGTCATTTATATATTATAAATGTCTTCAGAGTTTCACTTCTAATTGAGTATTCAATTGCACATATTGATTCTCTTATACATAAATATTTTTCCCTCCACCCACTTTTCATAACTTGCATAACCATTAGTTAGGGAGTTGCACCTTCGATGTTGCTTTGCTTTTTTAGTAAAATATTGTTGAGACTATAATTTACTGAAAGTTGTAGAATTTACAATTTATGAAGTTTCAAGGTCCAATTTTTAAAATTCTACTTCTTTAAAGGGTGCTAGCTCAATGGAAGAGCACCTGCTTTACAAGCAGGAGGTTGGTGGTTCGATTCCATCATGCCCTGACAATGATCCATATGCAATAAGCTTTTCACCATCACCCATGAGCTTTCGTGACATTTTTCAACCCTCACTTAAATATGAAATGGTGATGGTCAATGAATGCCACCATATATATGCATCAATAGTGATGAACCTCAAAGGTATATAACCATAAATCATTATTGTTGATATGAAATGATGATGGTAGATATCCGTCATTATAGTCATTATTTGTGACGGACCTTGAATGTCACCACAACACCTATACTTATGGCAATGCATCTTTTGGTGAGGGTCAATGATCGTCACCATATATATGCACCAATAGTGATGGCCATGAAAGATCCATCACAATAAATCATTGTTGTTCATATGAAATGATGATCGTCCCTATCCATCATTATAATCAATTTTCGTGATGGACCTTTAATGTCACCATAACACCTATACTTTTGGTGATGCCATGTTTGGTGACATTCATTTTTTGGTGACGGAGGCTATGGTCCATCAGCATTGCTCCTATGAAATAGTAACAGTTGGTATCTGTCATTAGAAATCATTATTGGTGACAAACTTTGAATGTCACTACAACACCTATACTTTCGGCGATGCCACCTTTGGTGACGTTCAGTTTTTTGTGATGGAGGCTATGGTCCATCACCATTTCTCATATGAAACGGTGATGGTCACTATCTGTCATTATAATTCATTATTGATGACAAACTTTGAATGTCACTACAACATTTATGCTTTTGGCGATGCCACTTTTGGTGACATTCAGTTTTTGGTGACAAAGGCTCTTTTAATTGTCACCAATGAACTTATGGTGACATTTTTCACCCCTAACCAATGTCCTTTTTTCTTGTAGTGTTTGGAGGATAAGAGAGTAGCAAGGAACTTTGACCAAAAATTGAGGCCCGCGTGGTCTCAGGGGGGTCATATGGTTGTACCATGAGTTGCATGTAGATTGTTGGATGTGAAATCATCATAGAATGAGTGAATGGAGACAAATTTGCATTTTTAGATATGCATGAGTTTAGGGGGAGTCTATAAGGTTTGAAGTGCACTTTCATTTCACATCTATTTCTTTTTAATTTTATTTTAGATGGACCAGCCATGTACATTTGTTGATGGTTTTGGAGCATCTATATGTTTTAGTTTTTATTGATCTTTATGATGATATGGAAGCCATGTAGTATCCATATATGCATTATTTAGGTGTGGTGAAGGATCACACAATTAGAGCAAGAATTTGTGCTTCCAAATGTATATGCAATTTGTTGGCATCATGCTCACTATGGAGGATTTTTATTGTGCTTATTTGACATGAGTGTGTTGTAGGAAAGGAGTTGTATTACTTCTCCCATATAGCTACAAAATACTACATTTTGCATGACATAGTTGGTATATTGGTGATGGTTATATTGCTCGATAATATTTATGTCATGTGTTGTGTAGCTATTATGGAAGATCAGATGATGTATTAGAAATAGTTTATCTAGAGTATGCACTTTATTGCTCATATTTTATATTCTAAATGTATCATGTTGTTCCTCATGTGTTTTTAGATGGATGAGACATGAGAAAGATTATTGTTTCTATTCATGATATTTGTATGCATGTTGATGGATGATATATTGTGCACTCATGTGGATTAGCCATGATGATTTATATTGTTGCTCATATATGGAGTATGCATGTCGTTTCTAGTGATGTCTTTCTGCTTAGCGATTTTATGCTTGTGCTTCATTGATTGATATGTTTCTCACCTATGATGAAGAGATGATGAGTTGAATGCTGCAAATAGGGCTATAATGATAGATATTATGCTATTGTTGTTGTTGTTACCCATTGATGTGTTGCTCCTGATTTGAGTTGATGGTGCATTATGTTGTTGATGTGAATCATGATGATGAGGATATATTTGTTGCTTCTACTATGACATATTCGTATATTGTTGCTACCAGTTGATTTTGTTGTTGATGCACATATGGAGCATGGTGGATGCTAGTGGTTATCATGATTTTGTTGCAACATGTTTATTGATGGTATGGTGATGGACAAGTTTTTTAGTGGACATGTCCTAGAATATGATTTAGTTAGTACTGCTATTGTTGCTACTATATATGGAGATATTATGCTATTACTCACAAAGGCTTTGTACTTGATTCATATGCCACGGATTATATTGTTGTTGTTGTCATATGGAGCATGTATCATTTCTCATTCTTTCCATGTACTCATGTTATTTCATGTTTTGGACATGTATAAGATAGAGCACACTTATGTATTATTACTCATTATTTCCATGTCCTCATGTTATCTCATGTTTTCGACATGTAAATAACAAAGCACACTTATGTGGATATGTGAAATCCATGTACTGTCTCTGTGTCATCTTTTTGGTGTATTTCTCATAGAGAGATACATGGCATCTAGCATGTCTTTTCATTAGCTATGTATGGGTCAAAAGGAGTCCAAATCATGTTTCAATTTTTATATCATTGATGTATCCCCACTATTTTAGGTGCATGATTTAAACTTGGGACCATAGAGTCATGGTTGGTGATAGCTATAGAGGAGTCATACACTGTTACTTGTCACAACTATGTACTTTCTCCATGAAACATTGTATGTATTGTACTTCATTATCTATCATTGGTCAAAGTCATTCAGAGTCATTGTTCATGAGTAGTAGCCTCTTGCACTTGGAAAGAAGGCTTATTGCAGTAGGAAGATGTGTTTCTTTAGTAGAAAAGGATGTGGATTTGTAGCTTCATCTCATGCTTAGGGGGAGCATGTTCAGTTTCCAAAGATTGCATGGTACTGGCTAGAGACTTGCTGGCAGCTAGTTTCCTTGTTTTATATGCTTATCTTATAGAAGAAACTTCTTGGTCTGGATCATTATGGTGTCGAGTTTGCTAGGGGGAGTTATACTCTTATCCAACATATAATTACAATTGTATTCAATGTTGGTATGGTCTTCTTCCATTGATGTCAAAGAGGGAGAGGTTTTATATTGAGGAGATCAACCTCAAATGTTGTATTGAGGTTGAAATCAATGCCAAAGGCAGGGTTTGTTGGAATTGTAATGTTGGCATTGATGTCAAAAGAGTATTTGTGGTATTCAACATATTCCTATGTATATTTCATGGTGTGTGATGATTGTTTGGTTGTTGCAATGTTCAACTTGATGGTCTTGTTAGTTGGCATTAATGTCAACATATTTATGACATGACTTATTGCACGAATGGATTTGAAATGGGGATGGATTATGTATGTGATGATTGGATTGAGGTTGACATGTTGTATTGATTGAAGATATTGTTGTTGCAAGTGGTTAGAGTGATGCTACAGGTGTTGCATATGCTGTTACATGTCTTGGAGTCATTGGAGTTGATAATACATGTGTGAGTTTTGGTTTTTTATGTTGGAAGAAGTTGGATGACATTATGTTGCTACTGTATGAGTTCAAGATGCTTCTACAGGAGTTATAGATGCTATTACAGGTGTTAGAGATGTTTCTACATGTGTTGGATGTGTTTGACAGGTTGTGGTTGCTCCTAGAGAAGTTGGAGCTGATGATCTTGGTGATGTGGTTGGCAGACTAGGCCTCGTATATCACTTACTTGTTCTCGGTCTATTTCATCCTTTGTAAACTTATCCTAGAGGATTGGAGGTGTGTTCAGGAGCTGAAGAAGCTAACCCATCAACTAGTAGTGGTCTTGGACTTATGTTTCAGTGTTTCTCCTTAGATTTTTTGCTAGTCGCATGGAGCCAAGCCTGTGAGAGAGGATAGAAAAATCTAGTGGTGGGAAGACAGGCCTATGGTAGTGGTTGTGATGCTCCAATCGAGCTTGTCATGTGTTGTTCATGCAACCGAGCTATTTTATAGACATTTCTTCACATTCCTCATGTTCCTCAGGTAATTTTGTTGTTTTGGCAACATTATTGTTCATAACTTTTTGATTTATGGTTGGAAAAGTTCGTGGGACCTCCATAAATTAATCAAAGTTTGAAACATCAATTGGAAAGTGGAGTTATTGATTTGATAGATTCAACCAACTAAATCAAGATCAAATCAAGCATATGAATAGAGTTGCAGGGCTCAGCATTTATAAGTAATTATTGATTTGAGCATTGCATTTCTTCAATTTATTGGATATAGATCAATGATAGTTTGATTGATTCTCTTGTGCGTTGAGTGAGTCTGTGTGTGGAGAAGAGAGTGAAAGTTGTGGTTGTATTGCTAATTTTCTGAAGAAGTTTGTAGTTATAGAACGAGTGAGTTGAAATTTGTTTCAACCATCATATTTATGCAATGTGTGAAGTGTTCAAGTGTGGATTGGAGTAGTGTTTGGTGAGGTTGTGTGGAAGCTAGTGGATTATTTTGCAGATTGTGTTCTCCTATTGTATTCTTAAGTTTTTATTGGATATTTTTGTTTAGAATGATGGTGTTGGTGTGATGTTCATGTTGAGTGAATTGGAGGTCGAGTATGAAATATTCTAAAATGAGGCTCACATGGACAAAGAGAAGGAACATAGGCTTCAAAGTATACATTGACTTGAAATATTTAGTAGAAGGAAGATAATTCTCCATCAGAGAGGAGTTGGATATTCCAATGGAAGTTGGGGGAGGATCATTGGTCTCAGTGTCCTTCAGTGGATGGTAGTCCATATATCTAAGAGTGAAACAAATTTATTATCTCATAGATGTCATCATATTGTGAAAGAATTTGAGTATTTCATCTTATGGGAGTAAGATGTTCCATGTAAAATTTGTTCGACAAATAAATAAAATATATTGAGCAGCTGAACAACAACAAAGGTAGTTTCTGACCTAGGAGGAGGGTTTTCCACTAGAAACACTTGTGTTTATTGTGTGATTTCTTTCATGGTTTTACTTGTGTTTGATGCTCTATTCTTTCTTTATGTGCTTCAGATTGTGCATGGTTTAAAGGAGTAATAATTTGCAGAAAAAGTTTAAAAATGCCAACACTACTAATTCACCCCCCCCTCCTACTAGTAGTGATCTAATTTCCCACATGGGGAATAATAGAAACAATAATATCATGCAATAATATCATGCAAACATTATTATGATTGTGCACATGTTCTTGAGACTAACAAACAAACCCATAAATACCTAATCTACTGCTCTTTCCTTCTCAATTTTTCTGAATCATGGAAATACCATACATGCATTTGGGAATGCATGTTTTCTTTTCTGACATTAATTTTCTCCCTTAGATCCCATCACGCCTCCTCCCCTGAATCCTCTTCATTATCTTTCTCACTTCCATATTTCTCTCTATCTTAATCTCTCTCTCTCATTCCTTTCTCTATCACACTCTCTCACTCATTTTATAATCATTCTATCTAACCCTTATCTATCTCTCCCATTCTCTCTAACATTTAATTTTGAATCTATATCACTCCTCCCCTCCTCTCTCAATATTCCTCCCCTCCTCTCCCTTCTCCCCCCCATCTCATTTTCTCCTTAACCTTCTCTCCCACACTCTCTCTCTATATTTCCATTTACATGTTCATTTCTATATCTCTCTCTCCTATTACCTATTTATCTCTATCTACCTCCATGTCTCATTTTCTCTCCCTCCCTTGCCTTCACTCACTCACATGTATCTCTGTCTCCACCCCACTAAACTCCCTCTCTCTGTCTTCCTCCCTCTTTCACCCCTCCATGTCTATATCTATCTCCTACCCTCCTCTCTTCACATCACTTCCTCAGTATATCTATCTCTCTCTCCCCAATCATTCTCTCTCTTTTCCTCTCCTTCTCTACTTCTTTATCTCTCTTACCCCTTCTCTCTCCACCCTCTAGCTTTATCTCTTTGTCCCTCCTTCCATTCTTATCTATATCTTTATCTTAATCCCATACTATCTCTCTCTCTCTCCCTCTCTCTTTCCCTCCATATATACCTACCTCTCTCTCATTCCCTCTTACTTCCACTCTCTCTCTCTCTCTCTCTCTCTCTCTCTCCCTCACCCTATCACTACCCCTCTCTCCCTCTCTCCCGTCTTCCCTATATTTCTCTATCATCCCCATTAAAATCCATTTTTATCTACCTCCCGCACTTCTCATTGTCTCTCTCCATTTATATATTTATTTCTATTCCTCCCTCTTCCTCTCAATCTTCATCCTGTTTATCTCTCCCCCTCTCTCTCATCCCTCTCTCTCTTCTATCTCTCATTCCATTACATTCTCTCTATATTTCCCTTCTCTCTCTCTCTCTCTCTCTCTCTCTCTCTCTCTCTCCCTTTTATCTCTCTCTTTCTCTCTCTCTCTCTAACCTTCTCCCCCTCCCCCCCTCTCTTTGCCTCCCCCCTCCATCTCTATCTATGTGTGTGTGTGTGTTTGTTATATTCCCTAAATTTCTTTATCATCCCCATTAAACTCCATTTTTATCTCTCTCTCCCACTCCTCACTGTCTCTCCATATATATCTATCTTTTTCTTCATAGCCCTTCCTCTCACTCTCCATCCTCTTTATTTATTATCCTCTCTCTCATCCCTCCCTCCATCCTATATAGCCTTACATTACCTTCTCTTTATTTATCTACTCCCCCCTCTCTCTCTTCTTCACTATCTTTCTCTATCATCCCCACTAAACTCCATTTTTATCTCCCTCTCCCTCTCATTGTCTCTCTCCATATATATTTGTCTCTCTCTTTTTACCTCTTCACCTCACTCTCCATCCTCTTTATCTCTCACCCTCTCTCTTTCTTCCTTGAACCCTCTATTAATACATATACATCTCTCTCTCCTTATCTCCTTGCCTCTATAACTATCATTTCACCTCTATCTCATGATTCGTATATTTCTCTATCATTCCCTCTCTTCCTATGTTCCCCATTCAGAACAAACCGCTTTCAATTTTCTCTCTCTATCACTCTTCCCATTAACCCACCACTCTCCCTCTCTCCATATCTCCTTCTCTCTCCTCCCTACCTCTCTCCTCTCTCTCCATCACACCCTCTATCTCTTCTCCCTTCACTCTCTCTATCTCTTCTCCCATGACTCTCTCTCTCCTCCTCTCTCTTTCTCTCTATACATTTCTCTTATTCCCTCTCTATCACTCTCATTTCCATCTCTCTCTCCTATACTTTCTCTCTTTCTCCTCCCCAAATATGTCTCTATCTCCCTCCCTCTTTGCGTCACTCTCTCTATATCCCTTCCCCATCAATCCCTCTAAAACTATCTCTTTTCCCTCTCTATCCCCCCTCCAACTCTCTCTCTCTCTCTCTCTCTTTCTCTCTCTCTCTCTCTATATATATATATTTCTCTTTCTCCCCCAAACTCACTTTCTCTCACTCATTATATACCTTGAATATGTCACTCTCTCTTCCCCTTCATGTTTCATCTCTGGCCCCCTCACTCTCTTCTTCTCTCTCTCCCCATTCCTCCATTTCTCTATCCCTCCTTAATTCCCTTAGTCCCTACATGACAAAACCCCCTCCAAATATCTCACTTTCTCTTCTCTCTTGCGATGTATATATATTTACCCTTTTATCCTTTTACGTTTGTTCCTCTATCACTCTTCCTCTGTCATTCTACGCTAGCCCCCCCTTCCATCCTTTGTAATCTCTCTATCTCTCACTCAGTCTCTCTCTTCCTCCAATCAAACCCCTCACAACTCACTTGCTCAGACACACACACACACTCCTCACTCTTTCATTACTCCCTATCTCTTCTATTGTCTCTATCTCTCCTCTTTTGAGTCCCTCATTCACAACAACCCCTTCCATATTTGTCTCTCTCTTCATTCCTATTTTTCTCACAACTATATCTCTCCCTCTCCCTTCACCACCCCTGCTCCCTCCCTTTCTCTCACTTTTCAAATGTCACTCACTCTCTATCCTCACTCACCAACTAATTCTTTCCACCCTCCACTCTATCTCTTTCTTCCTTTGTCCCTATAGCCCTCCCTCTCTCTACATCTTCTCTCGACCCCCACCCTGCCCCCAAAACTAACCTTAACCATTTATAATGTGTGAAAGTCACTTGATATAGTGATGTGTGCATATTCCTATGAATGCACACACATTATTATTAATAATAATAGAAACAAACACATGTTTTTAGTGTTAGGGATGCACAATAAATTTTAGTGCTAGAAATGCAGAAGCATTTTTAGCACTAGGAGCATGCACACAATTTTTGAAAGTAAACTTTTCCTTGATGAAATATTGCATGCATGATGATTTGGTTTCTTCAGATATAGATTCTATATAAAAAAAAGTCTTATCATTGGTATTTAATAGGACCATGGAATTCAATAACCTATTTTAGGGTTTCAAACTCTTAAGTTTAAGTAAAATTGCAATATGTTCGAGATCAAGCTATACTTGAGATTTAAAGTTTAGGATATCTGATATTGTAGAATTATAATATGTGAGAACTCGACAATAAGAATACAAATCCTCAAATATCACATAGAATAAATAAAATAAGTAATACTGATACAAGCCCAACTTATTTCTATATTATCAATTACTCAAATTTCACTTTCAATATTGTTACAGTCGATAATCCCTCTTGCAGACAAGAACGATGTCCCTAGATCCTATATGGAAACGAGAAACAATCATGAAAAATGAGCTAACTCTTTCCCTAAGTTGAACTTGTTCAAATTATAAGCAGTATAGCTAATGGATATAACTCATATCGGATTCACAAAATGCCTGATGAAGATCCCTGGTTGCGACTTGATGCACCTATGCAATGCTTGATATGATCTGTGAACATAAACCATAAAAGGATCAAAAGCACATGTGATATAATAATCCAAACAACTTAACCTAATGATCAAGGAAATTAGGGATTGAATTTGTCTTAATAAATATAATAAACAATTTCAAACTATTCATCATTCAGAAAAGACAAGATCAATGGGAGAAAGTGTTCATTTGTATTTATTAGAAGATAAGAGGAGCCTTACAACCTTGCCTTGATGTCGCGAGGTCCCTCCCAAATGCCTTCAATCTCCTCCTGAAATGATAAGCTCTCCAATCTGAAACTAACAAAATAAGTTTTTATTAGTTGAATTTTGTACTCCTTCATCCCTCAACCTTCTAGTCCTTTTATAGATCAAAGAGGAGGAAGTTTCATATTCCTTAGAAGAGGATGAACATCCTTTAATGAGGGATTAGGTTACCATGAGAGAAGGGATGGAGTTGCATCTTATGAGGGTTATAGTTCGAATATTCATCACCTGCAAGCTTTTAGTTAGGAAATATTCGACCAACTATGTTTGTAGAATGTAATTTTTATTTTTGCTTTGTAGAATTCACCTGTGCAAGTTTATGGTTACAGACAGAGCCCAACTCTACATTATTCTCAGAGTCAATTTCAACGCATGCACAGGAAACTCTAAAGAAACCAGTGTAGGTGGAACTTAACAAGGTGTGAGAGCAATTTGACCCAAATTTCTCATGTACGTCATAATATATATAGTTTTTTGACTTCAAAGGGAGCTGGTTTCAACATGTTCACAGATGGTAAAAATAGCCATAAACCGATCAAGTGTCACGGTGAAAAATTGATGTGTAACAAATTTCCCACTAAGGTGCGAAGTCTGAAAAATAATTTTAAATTATTGAAGCGCTTTATCATTCCAAGGATTGAATCAGAGGCAATGGTCGGAGACTTGCAAGGAACATTCAAGGGAGCATAATGCAAAATATATATCAAAAATAATCTTTGAGGTAGGAATTCCCATACTCAGAGTAAAGCGAACTCAATGAAAAAGCATGGAAAAACTAAGATCATATAGATGGTATGCACATCATGGACAAAACCATCTGTCTACTTAATTATGAATATGAAATCTCCTCACAACTTGGATTGATGAAACTAGATCGAGGGTCTTGATATCCATCTCTCGATCCACAATACAATTCTGATCATGTGTTGATGGTACTGCACCCACCAAAATTGAGGGGATAACCGCAATATGAAGTCCCAACTAGACGTCACATCATTTGGTGTGGTATTCCCATCTGCTATGATGGCCCAGTTTCCATTATCTTAAATATTTCCCTCATCTCTTACTTGTCAATATAGGAGAGTGGTCTTCCTTGTATTCGAGTAGTGAGGTTTGTGTGCGTAGTGATTGCTAGTGTTACTTGTGTCAATGGTTCCTTCACTATAGAGGGAGAGGGTGGGAGTGAGTCCTAAGTCAGATGGGAGGAAGCCCCAACTTTATTAGGAATGCACAACGCAATAGGACATGCAAAACTTCTGTAAGAGTAGTCCACATGGATGCAGCAATTACAACACACAAGGAAAGATAACACATACAACACATGGTGGAGGAGTCTGCATGAGTGTGATGGTTGTTATAGCAAGTTTATGTGAAATGTCTATTTGATGTTCGGGAAGGTAACCAACACAAGAAGGAAAATGCTAATAGCTCATACAACACATTTTCATTAATATATATATATTAAAACAATTGAATGAGTTCAAGTGTTAAACACAGGTTAAAGCAACATGCATTACAAGTGTTCAAGAGCAATCTTACAACAACTACAATACATGTGTGAAAACGTGTTTGCTCGTTAGCAGGCTTCTGAATTAAGTGAAAGTGCTAAGACACATCGTTACAACATACATCACTAACCCCATGGGCGGGGTGTTGGAGCCACTACTTACTCCTAAAAGAAAAGACTACAAACTCTCAAGGCTACCTGGGAGGAGCCAAGGTGAAAAGTCCTTTGCATGTACAAATGAGGGGGTATTTATAGCCAAGGGTGAAAATGACCCTTGTTGCTATTCAACTTCCCTCATGTGCGTTTGACTTCCATGAATTTTCGACTTTACATGACTCTTTATATGACAAGTGGGTCTCTTGGAATTCCACGTTACATCACATTGATTGACAGTATGACCCATAGTAGGGATGTGGACAACATGACTCATGATAAGAATTGAGATGACAGTGCTTGTACATTCATGTTGCTTCTGGTGTGCATGTCGAGCTATAGTGTTGTTAGGTGATGGATTTCGTCATGGCGTGTCACAGCTTCACCTCCGCATGGCAAAGTGCATGGAGTTTTCGATCATCATTGGGTTTGCTTGATGTTGCATTTGCATGTTGCTCCTTGCTTGCATGTTGGCATGCTTGATCGGTTTGTCCATTTGTAACAAGTGCATGCTCATCTATCTGTTCATCCATGAACACATCCTCACATGTTCATTCATCTTTCCATCCATGAACACATCTTTGCATGACCATTTGTTCATAAGCACATCCCTTTGCATGCATCATTTGTTCATGTATTAGTGAACATGTCCTCTTGCATGTACTCCCTTTGTTCATCCCATCTATCATCATGCCATGTTTATTTGTGTATCTATATTTGCAGTCACTCATGATGAGATGATGTCAAATCCATAAACCTCCTAGTCTACCATGATGCATGATCATTTCGAATGCAAGTGACCAGGAAAAGAGAGAAGGTTGTGAGTTTCGAGCTGCGATGGAGGTTGCGGGCACTACTGGAGAAAATTGTCTAGAAGTCATTAGGTGATGGAGATGGGAAATACAGATTGACAATGACTATCCACGGTGTCTAGCTCAATTGGAGGAAAGAACTGTGCAGTTTTTGACAGTAGCTTGGGCTGCGAGAAGGATGGGCAGACAAAATCTGTGTAATTTTCAAAAGGAGCAGGCAACAGGATGCTTGTAGCCAAAACTGTGCAATTCCTAGAGGGAACTAGCAGTTAGCTGCTAGGACATTGGCAGTAAAAACTGCAAAATTCCTGGAGGGAACTAGGAGTCATCTTCTCGAGCTTGGCAACAAAAACTGCATAGTTCCTAAAGGAAACTCGCAGTCAGCTACTGGTGTGGAAAACCGTGCTAATGCTGGGAGACTAGCAGCTGGCTGCAGGGACCTTAGCAGCAAAAAACCGTAATTCCTGGAGGGAACTGGTGGTCACCTATTGGAACATTGGAAACAAAAACTATGCAATTCCTAGAGGGAATTATAGTCAGCTGTTGGAGCTTGGCTGCAAAAACTACATAGTTCCTAGAGCTAACTAGAAGTCAACTGCTAGGAGCTGCTGGCGAGCAAAAGTGCGCTAATGATGGGAGGCTAGCCTGCTAATCACCTCTATACACTTTATGAGTTGAGTGGACTACTAGGCAGCAGAGGGTTTTCTCATGAAAACTACTCAGTTTTCTAGGTGAGCAGTCGATTGACCGACTAGAGGGATAGCTGGAAAAGCTGCGCAATTTTATGAGGGAGACATGGATGGGCCTTAGGTCTCTGTGTGGCCTATCTGCACAATTTTCTCAGTCAGTGGAGCAGGAAGGGTCTGCAATCTCTACACAATTTTTTAGGGGAATCCATCCTCGGGTGACTTCCAGGTCAATTCTCTAGTTGATCAATAGGAAGGTTGATTGATCTGCTTGTGGGAAGTGCAGCTTGAAATGGCTTGCTTGGCACTTCTACAGTGTTCTAGGTGATTGTTGATCGGGTCGATGGCAAGGTGAAGGTTTGACTATTAGAGGGTAGTCAAGTCGTCAAAATTCAACATAATGGCTAAGTGTGTGAACGAGTGAAAAGGTGCATACAAGATATTTCAAACACACATGTTCATGACTTGATGATGAGACGACCCAAACCATCCAAGCACAAATGCTGAACATGACTGACCAACGATGTGAGCGACAAGTGAGATGCTTTTGATTGATCATTGGATGACCGCAATGATGCTTGTGCGACAGTGCATGTGACTCCGTGTGTGAGTGCGACAAATGTTTACATGCATGAAATTGACATCAACAAGAGAAAGTTCACAGAGTGACTCACAGACACGAGCTTACATGACAACATGACATTTACTCACACGAGCTCATGGAGTTAACTCGAGTGTGTGCAATCATAAAGTAAAACTCTCAAAGGAGGCTCTCAAATTGGATGCAGGCCAAAATTTTGGACGGCGTTGCAGCCACTAGAACACCATGCAAGTGAATGTCTTGAATTCCAACATGGAACAAACCACTTGATTATCGGTCAATGATCTGAACTGTTAACGAGAGCGAGAGAAACCACCAATAATGATAATGGTTGTCAAGGTACTCCAAGTAAAATATATGAAATGTGAATATGTGATCTAAAGTCGAACACTCATAGAATCATTCGATCGAAGGCTAATGATGAGAGCCTATCATTGAAAGTGAAAAACATGCCATTAAGGCATGCATGCTTCAAGGTACTGAAGGTTTCCAAATCAGCTTCCTAGATAATGAGTTGAAGTTGATAGGAAGCGATTCGTCATAGGAAAGCCTACAACATGAAACATGATATCAAGTTTTGAAAATTTGCAAGGACTGACTCAAGGATGGCCAACACAAATGAAGGTAAATATTTTGCAAAGGGATTCGAACCAAGGTTGAACTTATCTTGAACACATAACGACACTATAATGATTTGGAAGCATTTTACTTAATGATAATACAGAAAACCATGAATACATTCAATGAGATTTGATTAACTGTAAGGAAAATGGATTTCCCAACATGGACATGAATGTGACGAAGCACCATGTTCAAGAGTGACGTGCTACCTTTTAACTGATGATGTAGAATTGACACTTTCCCCAATTTTCCCCCACCATTGCTAGCATGTACCTCTTTATTTGTTATAAGCTTGAAAACAATAACATATTATTTGACTGTAAGCTCATCGTTCAAATGAGTCCATCGAAGTATTTTTAATGAACACTAAGAAGGAATGGTTTGGTCTCGTCATGCTTAACGAGTCCTATATTGTTTAATTTTTTACTAGTCCATTAAAGGAGTAACTCGATGCTGTTTTATTTTAAGAGTTTGAAAAAGACACAAAAAGAAAACTCATTCAGCTCTTTAACTGTAAAAGTTTAATGAGCCCGGAGAAAGTAAAGCTTGGTGTTTTTCATTTTTATAGAGTCAGAAGGAAAACACAAGTAGACTCCATCATGTTCTTTTTCATTAGTTTAGTCTCTTAAGTTCGAAAAAGGATAAAATAATACAAGAGAGAACTCTATTAACCATGTTTGATCAACGTATACCTTTTTCGTAAACAATCTTGGCTTAGTCCGTAAAAGGGGTAAACTTGTATTGAGTGGATGGTTGTTCATTTACTTTTACAAGTTCGAACAAGAAAATACTTGGTAATCTTTTCATTTTGACAAAGTCTAAAAAGGGCTTTAAAGAAGATTCAATGGTTTTCACTTTTCGTAATATTTAAAGAGCATAAAAAGAATTAAAAGTCTGCTAAAATGTCAAAAATGATTTATCTTGACTCCGTAAATGATCCTGCAGATTTAAACTTAATAATCCATCATAATTGCTCCAAATGGTGTTTTCCCTCTCAAAAAGATTCAAGATATAAAAAATAATATTTTTTAAGCTAAAAAAACCTATAAAAGTGGGAAAAAATAATTTATTGTTACCATTTTCATTTTTTCACCAGTTGAGAGCAGAGAGGGGTTTCTACCATGAAAGTTTGAGGACTGATTTTAAGCCAACCAGTGGACAAAATTGTGCACTGTTTCCTCCAATTAGAAGATCTCTCCATATCATAGCTTTCTATTTTTTTATTTTTTCATTTTAAGCTTTCATTTGTTTCTTTGGGACAAATATTTGTCCAAAAATGTGCCCTTGGCCCTGTGCAAGTTTCATTCAATTGGGCTCACGCAGGCTGATAAAAGTTTCCAAACGGAAATTCTAGGCCTGTGCAGAATTCTGCTAGAAATTTATGTGCAGTTGTGCCTTGTCCATAAAAGGGTGGTTGTGTAGGCACCATGGGCTATTTTTAAAACAAATTACGAAGCCTAAAAAACATGAAATGAGTTTCAAAAATGATTCTAGCTACATCAATATGGTCATTCCATGTTATTTGATTGCTTAAAAATGGAGCAGAGTTAAAGAGAGCATGAAACCAATGATTTGGATTCTTTGGCAGATCCATCCACTTTGTAGGCTCTTAGGACTTATGGCCTCTTGAAATACTAGCTAATGCCTGGTATGAAATCCCAAGTACATCTGATGACATGTTGGTGAGGACCTGGAATGTCCAGGAATAATGTTTTGTGAATGTTGATCATCGCCTCACCATTGAAGTCGATGACATCTATTTCCTAACTATGTTGTCTCATTGGGGAGCTAGTCTTTCACTATTTGGATTGAAAGCAGGGGCAGATACTACTTATGGATACCTATGGTGCTTTTGTAGGGGTGCACCACCCAAATATTGAAAAATTGAAAAGCAAATGATTGAACTTTACCCTTGACAACCATTTATTTCACTGTTTGCAAACTATGTGGTAGTGACGCCCTTCATCTAGCCACATGAGCATAGATGCAGATAGCCATGGAATGTTGGGATTCCATGCTATCCAACTAGTGCAACGCAATAGTGGTAAATATGAAGGGCCAGTTGACTAGGTGCAAGAATGGTAAACTGAAAAAGTTTTGGGTATGGTGCCATTCTAGCTGCTTTTACCATAGAAAGGGTTCCCATTCTTTGGCTACAATAGATTTTGGCAGATGAGGGGGGTTCAAGGGATCCATGCTTGTTGAGGTGGGTTGCACTGATGGCACTCCATGGTGGTCTTGGACCTGTAGTGAGGTATACAATAGAGTTTTTTGGTTGGATGAGCCAGTAGGTTGTTCTGATTGAGGATTTCCCTTATGTCGGGATGGATTACAGAGGTGAGCTTGATATCCTACTTCCAGTTGGAGCTCAGTGGGTTGATCTACATAAGAATTTCTGATTTTGATATATTTTCAAAATTCTCAGTTTTTTAAGTCTTTTTGGCTTCAGAGGCGAATTATCCGAGATGAATGTGCAGATGTGGATCCAACCCAACCAGCCAGGATGAGATGGTATAATAGACGAGGTGATCAACCTATGGTAGCTATGATAGCGAACCCAGAGGCAAATGACATCTTGATATATTTGGAGAACAACCTTGAGAGGTTGACTTCCAAAATCCCAAAGACTAGAGTCGATGACATTCCATATGCTTATCACAAGCACATAGTTGGGGTTACATGGCCTCTCAGACATTTGCTAAGTCAAGTTTCTCGTGCTATCATGTGTTATTATGAGCATAATCAGGCTTAGCTGATCTATTTTCTAGGACCATTTTTTAATTTTTGGTGTCATCTTATTTGGAAAATAAAAGGCCACGGGGCCTTATATCCTTGGATGACATATTTTGTAGACACAAGAAAACTCTATTTTAACGAAAAATATGTTACTTTTTACCTATGTTTATCTTGATAAATGTATGAGTATTTTGTTTAATTTACAAATGTTGCAAATGTCTATTTAACACATGATTTTCCAACGCATCTATCAATGTGTTTAAATATCTCGGGATGTGTTGATATTCAATATAATCAAATTGCCTCTCCAAGATACGGACTCATAAAAATACCCTTAACATGGTTGGACTACTTACTGAATAAACATTGTTTAAATGTAATACTACGAGCTTTGAATGTAACCTAATGATCAAACATCATATATCGATTGTAATGGAATTAGCTTATAGTTCAATGACTATGCTATATTCCTCTATATTGTTGGTTGTTTGACCGACACATATTCTATGAATAAAGACTAGCTCGTCACTGGGTGAATAGATAACCCAAGTTGTGGAAGATAAATTTTGAGTACTATGACTAGTGCCTTCAACAAAGCCAATGTAAATCAAAGAAAATGTCAACATCTACAAATCAAGTGTAAAAACGAGATAAGCAAGAGAAGTAGTAAAAAACAATAATTTATCACACATACCTACAAATGGTAAATAATGTACAAATCTTCACCAAATTTTTATGTAAAATATTTCATTAGGTAAAGACCATTTTTTGGCTTTCCCAAAGGAACACCATCATAATCAACCAAGTCAAAGGCACCTTTAGCTAATACATGTTTTATAATGTAAGGGCCATGCCACATGGGCTCGAATTTCCCTGCACCTAGCTTGTCATGAGCTTGATCATATACAAATACTAGGTCACCTTCTGAATATGTACAAGGATTAACATTTTGATCGTATTGGGCTTTGACACATTTCTAGTGAGATTTGCTAGCCAATATAGAATTACCATGATTTTCATCTAGATGGGCTAAATGTACAAAGTGCTCTTCCTTTACAAAGATAGCAAGTAATAATTCTATAGCTAATTTAACAGGTGGAATTTCATATTCAATAGGTAATAGGAATTCCAAACCATAAACAAGTTGGAAAGGGGTAAAATTAGTCAATGTTTTTACAATAGTACGGTAAACCCACAATGTTGAAAAGGGCATAGAGTGCCAGTTTCCTTTATGCATACCAACTATTCATTTAATCATATTGGTTAAAACATTATTGACAACTTTGACCTGAACATTAGCTTGTGGATAATATGGAGTATAGATATCATGGAAGAGGTTGAGTTGTGTAGATATTTTGAGCATCGTAAAGTTATGAAAATGACTACCATGGCTTGTAGAAATAGCTTGTGAACCATCAAACTGATGAATCACATGATTGAAAATGAAAATAGCTACAGTTTCATCCTCGTTTGGATATGTAAACATCACTTCAACCCATTTTGTAAAGCAATCGACTCCAAGGATAATATATCCATGCCCCCCGGCCACATGAGGGTTACAAGTGATGAAGTTGATGCCCCATTTGGAAAAGGGACTGAAATCTATGATAGGGTGAAGAGGAGTGCGAGGTGCTCGCATTTTGCGATCATAAATTTTTCAATTATGGAATTTTCAGACTATAATGATGTAGTCTTTAAACATTGACGACAAAAAATAGATAGAACGTTGGGAAGTGGCATACCCAAACATGTGACTACCACATGCTACAGAGTGACAGTAATTTAATTTTCTTTGGCTTTTTGAAATGTTAAACAACTTCAAAATACAAAATCGGCACCACAATGATAAAGAGTGTCACCAATAATGTTTTATTCTTGGGATTGGTATCAGATTTGTCTCTTAGTATTAGTATATGAATACTTACATTTGAGATCAAATCTGCTCTTTGAATTTTCATTATAGGTGTCTCATACTAAATTATGTTATCATTCCACTAGTTCATGCCAAAAATGATCCACTGATGGTTGTCTTCTTCTTCTCAGAAAATCTAATTTTCCCTAATCGGGTATATTTGCTGACCCATCTTCATGTTTCATTTAGTTATGGTTTCAGTTATATTATTTTTAGAGTTAAGGAAGTCATGTCTCCATTAGGTCTTAGGGTAAATTCACAAGGTCATAATTTTTATGTAATTCAAGTCATTTTATGTAATAATTGTTCCCATAAGCTGCCCAAGGCACTTCTCCTTGCTACAAGATATGAATCATTAATGAATCAGCTCAATCAAAGCATCATCCACCTTAAAAGAGACAAAGAAAGAGAAGCATCAGATAAAGATTTCGAGACAAAGTAAAAAGTTCCAAACAAACATTATAAAGTGGGTTTTTCTAAGGAAAAATCAAACTCATCCTCTATATAAGATTTCAAAAACATCTTTCAAACATCATCAGCTCTTTTGTAGCCTAATCTCCCCTTCGAAAAGAGGAAATTGAGTGAAAATTTTAAAAAATTAGGAAGGTACTGCATTTTTTAGTTAGCTGTTGTACATTGGGCAGAGTCATTGCATGCCTGTGTAGTGAATGATGCGTTTTCATCGCCGAGCCAGAGCAAATTTCAACGACACTGCACACCTATGCATTGTAGGGCACGTCTGTCAAGGACGGTGTGCATTGGCACTTGGTGCTGCGCATTTGGCTAGTAAAGCCTGGCAAACACTAGGAGTGCCAAAACACCACTTCTCTTCATCTGCTCAAGCTACAAAGCTTTATATTACCTGCATACAACAAGTAAGTGGCCCAATATCTCTTTTTCTCCATTAATTAAGCAAGTTGGCACCATGAATTTTAAAACCCTAGAAAATCTTTCTTGTATGTTTCCAAAATCGCCTATTTGATTATAATTACAACACTTCATAGACTTTGTCACCCTTGAATCATCCTTGTCTGTACTTCATTCAATATCCCTCGCTATTTCACTCACCTTGACCCACATATCAGTCCCTCATGTTTTCACCTTACAAGCATGGCAGAAGAGGGTCACACTAGTTCAAAAGAAGGGGAAAGATAGTTAAGGAGGCCGATCAGGAAGGGAGGGATAATTATCAGATTTGAACCCACTGATACCACAGAACTTATGGCATCACCACTTACAATATCATGTTTCGAGTACATTGGTTGTTTCTAGTTTTTCCAAAGGGTTGAAAGGGTGAATTTCCATCAGTAGCTAACCAAGAAGTTCATCCTCAATTCACAAAACAACCAAGTCACTTTAGTTGGGGTCACATTCACTATATCTCCTGCCATCATATCACAGGCCACTAAAATTCCAAATGCAGTGGAGAAATGGTTCAAGCAAAAAAATCTACCTAATAGTTTTTATGAGCGATATCTTAAAACAAGTATTAAAAATGATAAGAAAGGATTTTCCCTTTCTCTTATCTCTTAGACAAGTATGCACCATTAATGAAGATAATCATGAGGTATTTCACATGTGAGGGCAGGTTTTCTAGTCTCTCCTCATATCATATTAAGTTTCTCATGCACTTTACCAGGGTAAGAATGCTTAGTTTTGCATATTACCTTTTTAGAAGTATTGACAAGATGACATATATTGCTCAAAAAAGGGATCCAACTCATCATATGCCTAATATTTTCAATCATTCTTTTATCAAAATGATAGTCCACCATCACTTAGATCAACTACGCATTGCTAGGGAGACCTTCATAGCTAATGAAATATTCAATGAACCACCTACTAAGCCAGCTCCCCACATTCCATCATCCTCCACTCATCCATCTACTTCTTCTCATCCACCACAACTTACTTATCACTCATCCTCAATAGATCACTCTTCACTAGCCACCTCCACACCATCTACATCACCATTTCATGTAGCCATTCATTCATCCAATAGAGATGATGATAATGATGAGGAACATGATGAGCATGATGGCAGTGAGGAACATGATGTACACACTGAGAATGGTCAGAGTAGTATACCATAGAGAAACAATTTGTAGCCATTTTCTTTCACCTAGTATAGGGGAAAGAGGTAGGTTTTTACCCCATGGAAAGTGGGAGGGGCCTTTCCTTCGTCATCAGCATTACATGTTAAAGGAAAAGAGAAAATGGTAGAGGAAGCAGAGGTCAAACAACAGCATGAAAATCATGACACTGAAAAGACCTTTCTCCTTGTGAACACAAATGATGAGGATAAAGACAAAATCACCCAGGCTGCATTGAAAGCAGAAGATACCAAAATCAAGAAGCTTGAGACCAGTTTAAAAAGATCCAAATATATCATCTCCTTTTATGAGGAAGAGAACAAGCAACTAGAGGTCAAGCAGGAATTGATGAAAACCATGTATGTCAAGGCAACGAGGAAGGCTGAGAAGGCCAAGTTTTAGCTCGATGAGGCTTATGGATATTATGGAGATACGAATGATGAACAAGGATAGAGAAAAAGACCAAGAACAAGAGGAATAAAGAGAGCCTTAGAGCTTGAAAGGAAAAAGGAGGCAGAATTGGACGAGCGGCTCACTTTAAATGAGCAACTGGTCAAGGACATAGCTGAGAACAGAGAGTCTTGGTTTGAGAAAGTGAACACACACTTGGAGACCCTATTGGAAAAAGCAAACATAGATGTTGAGATACAAAGGGAGATGACCAAGTATTATGCACAGAGGAACCAAGTGGCAAGGAGCTAGCTCAAAAGAGCACATGAGAAAATTGACAAATTGACCAATCAAGAGGAGAAGAGGAGGCTTGACATACTTGCTGAGGCATCCCTACATGCCTCTAACCTTTGATCATTCATAAAAATACATTTTTAGGCATGTTGAACCTTTTTTGAGCTTGAAGGAAATTGTTGTGTTTTTCAGTCTAGTTTTTGCATAGTCATGGAGGACAAACACGCAGCGCCTTCGGTGTTGTGCTCCTTTTTGAGACATCCAATCAACAATAAGTCAAAATTTTTGGGTTTCTAGTGATGATTACATACACCCTATACATTTTCTAAACATTTGGAGGAAAACGGGTGTGTCAAAAGGTCAAAAAACACCCAAAAAATGACATTTTTACCCTCTTTTTGGCCTGGGCACTACGCACTAAGCAGTGTTGGGAGATTTGGCTTTTGATTGGGAAAATGACATCTAAATTTATAAATTCAAATTGTTCTGTAATATAGATAGTCATAGCTTTCCAACAAGCTATTGTGGGCCCAATTTGTATATCTGGAAAGCGTCCAAAGTTACAGCTAAAGTTGAAGGGCACGCCTACACTTGGCGCTCTGTTCTGCCACTTAGCACTATGCATTTTACACTTTCCATAAAATTATGCAGATTCAACCTAGTTTTCACTTCTACCATGACAAATGATGTTTTCACCCTTGTAATTGATAAGTTGAATGTAATTATGATGCTTCTAGAGCTTACTAGGGTAGATTCATTAGGTAAAACAAATTTATGAGGTGTAATGTATCAATTTGTTTGGATTAGGGATGAGTCACTTTGACCACCCTATTTTCTTGTTAGTAGTTAAAATGTTTTTGGAAACAACTCATCCTCTCATGCATTCAACTCCTTGAGCTTAGGACTAGTTGTTTGGGTTCTATATGATGCTTTTCCTCAGTCACTGTAGGGGTTGGACTCAATGGGGTGCTTATGTTTTGATTAGATATCATTTTGTATCAGTTACAGTAGGAGATTAATGAAAAATTGTAGTCATTTCTTTGGGATCCTTGTGGTGTGATGCTTAGTTCATTTTTTCTTTTGTATTCGTGTGTTATAATGTATTGTTGACTCCATTTCATCATTTCATTTCCTTTATGTGAATGTATACAAGTCTGAGAGGAAGAATCCATATCTTTTATGCTCTGTTTTGGGTAGAAATTTCACAGTCTGTGTTTTCTTCAATTTAGAAGGAATCCATGTGGTTTACATGCTCTTTCTAGCTCCTCACCTATATTTTCATGTCATCCATCAAATCCTAAGGTTCTAATCGTTGTGCCTACCTTGCCCCATCGAACACCCTATAGTTTTTACCTAATTTCCTTGCCCTAACTATTTCACTATTTCTAGTCCAGCAAAACCCTTAAGAAAGAAATCAAATCAAAATCATGTGTTGTTATAGCTAGCCTAATATTAATTTCTTTCTCTAGTCATTTTGGCTAAGATTATTATGGAGAGATCCCTCTCTTGGCCTAGTAGGGCTAGGTACTTGGCTAAGTATGGTTTGCGGTTACCCTGTAATTTCCTTATTCAGCCTGAGGTTCAATCTAGGAGCTAACATAGTGGTGATCATAATGGGCAATCAAAGATCATAAATTAATCACCCTAGCATGTTTTTCTATTTAAATTCTTAATCTTGTGGACGATGAGTTTTAGATTTTAATCATACACTGAATTTGAAAGTTGTAAAGCAATATCTTGATTTTCAAAATTAGATATATTGGCTTCATGAAAATACAACATATCGAATCCATATCCAAATCCTCTGACCATTGTCATTGTTCCTCAAAACATTGGGCAAAAATCTAAGAAAGTTGCAGAGAGATCTAGTCTAACTGGACAACAATCAAGTAAGGACTTCATTCCTATATTTAATTCACCCCTGGGAAGGTTAGAAACTTTGCAGGACATTGAGTTTGATATTAATTTTGAGCAGAGTTTATTTCATAGTAAATCTTTAAGTTGGATAGATCGAACGATTGTTGATTCCTCTATATCTCTTCATAATTCAATTGAAGATTTGTTTTCACACAATGAATCAGGATCACAACTTATTCACACTCTTAATCTCTTGTAGAACCTCTCTTCAAACTTAAACACTTGGGTGCAGAATAATATTCACATGCCATCTTTCGATTTTCAAAATACTTCCATTGCATCTACTACCATTCAAACAATCCCTCACCCTCCACCTTCTTCTTCACAGACTATTCACATCACTCAAACTATTGTTAATCCCTATTTGATTATACCGAATATCCCAATCCCTATTTTAAATCCATCACCTCCTCCACCTCTAGTTATGGTTGCCCAATATGCACCCCTTGTTTTTCCTCAAAATTTGGGTGCCATGCCCCCTGATTATTGAACCAAAATACGTTTGTTTGATACCACTCAAGTTATTACAGCTCAATAGCATGTAGTCAAGATGAATGATTTATTTTACCTCCATGAAGTTGAAATTGAAGATGTGATGATGAGGTTATTTGTACAAAGTTTTGGATGAGAAGTTCGGAAATGGTTCAAAGCCCTACTAGTAGCTTCTATCCCTACTCTACCTGTCATTTAGAGGAAGTTCATAGATCGATGGGAGGTGAAGAAGAATCCCCTTCAGATTTTG
Organism: Pinus taeda; assembly: GCA_000404065.3. NCBI lineage: Eukaryota > Viridiplantae > Streptophyta > Pinopsida > Pinales > Pinaceae > Pinus > Pinus taeda. The sequence goes on along the minus strand of APFE030213585.1, from coordinate 58,330 downwards.
TCTGAATATGAGAACATAAAAAGAAATGCTGGTGAGAGCATGAAAGACTATTGTGTGAGATTTAATGTAGTATACAATGTTATTCTTGCAAATATCAAACCACCAAAGGAATTGGCTTTTCTTAAGTTTCCATATGGGTTTGATGTTGATATGGCATATCAACTATGTGAACATGATCCCACAACTCTAGCAGACATGCAAATGAATGTTGTGAGCACATAAGTGAACTTGCTAGTCAAAAGAGCAAGAATGTGATCAAAGAAAAGAGTGACCGTGAAAGAAGAAACATCTACTTTAGATGCAAAAATGGATACATTGATTCAAACAATGGAAAGGATGGTTGAATGGTTGTCCATCTCAGACAAACCTGAACCACATATCTAGAACCCAAACATTAGAGGGCAACAGTAGCCACAATTCCAAATCAAGAAAAGAGAGAAAAAAGCACTGGAACAACTAGCGGAACAACAACAATAGCATATCAGAACCCCGTTACAACAGAATTATGTTCGAGGAGTGGAAGAAGAAGAGGAGGAAGATCCGGTATTTGAAACAAATAATTTCTTCAATGCAGATGGCATGCCTTATTTCTTACCAAAGATGAGGAGTATGCAAAGAGTTCCGACATTCTAAAGGATGAGGACTACATCTTAGCAAATGATGTTGATTTGGAGACCGAATTTAATGATTATCAGTGTGGCTATATGGATGCTTTGATCACACATCAGAAACAATACTCTTTGAGGAGCAAAGATCTACCAGTCAGTCCTATTCAAAAGAGGAAAGATAGTTAGTCAAATAATGATCTCACGAACAATTAGAAAAGAGGAAAGGAGCATGTGGATCAAAATCCTATCAAGGTAAATCAGCCATCAACAAGTACAACTGCAAAAGAGAAAGACAATCAGAAAGAGGCTAGTGTAATGAAGGAGAAAACAGATAAGAGGGACATCATTTTCAAAGAGGTAGAAAAAGTCACATCTTTTAATTTAGAAAGTGAAATGGAAAAATTGAAAGTGTCCATTCCTTTGACCAAGCTTGTTAAGAATAGCCATTACAAACACCATGTGTCTAGAATGCTACAAATTGATCCTTTTCCTGACATGGTGAATGTTGAGGATGATCATCCTGAGCTTATTTTCGGTCCAGTTATAGATGATTAACTAAAAGATAGCGAGGTCTTGCCCTTTTATTTGAGTCTTAGACTGCGTGAGTATATTCTTCATAATGCTATGCTTGATTCTGGAGATTCTCACAATTTGATGCCCAAGGCTATCATGGAAAAGTTGGGCCTGGATATCACCCAATCGTAGCATGATTTGTATTCATTTGATTCTGGTAGAGTTCACTTCATTGGTCTCATCAAAGATTTAGTAGTTTTCTTAGATAAAATCCCAAGCAAGAATTTTTTGATGGAAATGGTAGTAGCTGATATAACACCTCAATTTGGCATGTTGTTTTCTAGATCGTGGGGAGCCAAAATCAAAGGCACTTTACAAATTGACTTCTCTTATGCTAAAATCCCTGTTTTCAATCAATTCAGGAAGTTGTACGGGAAAACAAGATGAAATATATGATCACTAGTAAAGAGAAACCCATAAATCATTTGATAAATGTTGTACATACAGATTTAGAGTCTTTTATTTTGTACAATGATAGTGGATTGAATGATGTAGTTATTTAGGTTGTAGAAGTAGATGATGTACAAGAAATTTTTGAGTGTTTTAGAGAAGTTCTTAATCAAGAAAATAAAAAAGTGGCAATTCATATTGAGCGACCTCCACAGGAGCTGAAAGTCAGTGAAGAACAAAAAATGAAGTAACCAGCAAAGGTAATACTGAAACAGTAGTGGAATTCCAACATATAGAAGAACAAGATGACGTTTGGAGCATGGACTTTGATGGTGCTTTGGATAGGGATGGTATGGGTATTGGAATTTGGTTTCGAAGTCCTCTTTTTCAGCCAGACAAAGTTCCAAGTAATGTTAGATTGTGTTCCTATAAATTAGATTTCGATTTCTGTAACGATGAAGTGAAGTACAAGGAATTAATTACAGGTCTAAAGATTTCGAAGCAGCTTCGTGTGAAAAGGATTTTTGTTTATGGTGATTCAGAGTTAGTGATTAAACAAGTCATAGGAGAATATCAAGAGAAGCATCCGCGAATGAGAGCTTATAGCAACGTAATCCTGGATATCTTGAAGATGTTTCCAAAATACACATTAACAATTGTGCCAAGAATTCAAAACATCATTGTTGATTCACTTGCTACAAAAACGAGCAATATGAAAATTCTAATGAATTCTAGCAATAAATTTGAAATTCATGTCAAAACTAGGCCTACTCTTCTTGATAATTTGAGATTTTGGTAGGTCTTCTAGGATGACAATGAAATTAATTGCTTACTGTAGAATGAAAGGGAAGTTTAAGGATTCTTTCATTGATGATGTTTGTGCTTTTGATGAACAAGACATTGAGGTAAATCAGATGGATGTTTTACATTTGAAGGATAATGGTATTCCTAGAGGTTTTATACATTTAGAGGAGTTGTTTGATCAAGATGATGTGGCGAGAAAATCAACCTTCGTTCCTACCAACAAAGGAGTTGAAGATGTAACTTTTGGGACAGTTGAGAAGCCCAAGCTTGTTAAGTGATCAAAAAAATTATCTACCGAGTCAAAGGCTAAGTATGTTAAGTTGCTTTCTGAATTTTCTGATGTTTTTGTGTGGAATTATTCAGATTTGAAAGTGTATGACAAGAACATGATCTAGCACACCATTCCTATCAAGCCGGATCAAAAACCATTTAGACAAAACTTGAGGAGGATCAACACAAAGTTGTTGCCATCGATCAAGAAAGAGGTAAATAGATTGTTTAAAGTTGGTATCATTGTTCCAATTAGATTCTCTGATTGGGTTTCAAATTTGGTCCTGGTACAAAAAAAGATTGGAGAGATAAGGTTGTGCATTAATTTCTGGAACCTAAATAAAGTGTCCCTGAAAGATAATTATCCTCTTCCTAGGATGGAACATATTCTGCAAAGAGGAGTTGGAGCATCATGGATGTCACTACTAGATGGCTACTCAGGTTACAATCAGATTTTGGTGCACAAAAAAAACTGAGACAAAATTGCCTTCACAACACCATGGGGTCTTTTCAGTATGCCAAGATGCGATTTGGGCTAAAGAATGTCGGGGCCACTTCTCAATGGGCCATGGATATAGATTTCACTAACAAGAAGGATGTTTTCTTAGTGGTTTAGTTAGATGATTTGACAATATTATCTAGTTCTCATGACAAGCATTTACACCACCTGAGGATTGTTTTTCAGAAATGCGGGGAGTTTAGGATTTCTTTAAATCCAAAGAAGATTCTTTTCACCATGGAGGAAGGTAAGCTCCTCAGTCATATAATTTACAAAGATGGTATTCATATTGATCCTTCTAGGGTGGAGGCAATTCAACAAATAGACTTTCCATGCAACAAAAAGGAGATCCAAGCCTTCAACGGTAAGGTGAACTTCTTACATAGATTTATACCAAATTTGGTTGAGCATTTGCGTGAGTTAACTAATATATTGAAGAAGGACAATATTTTGAAATGGACGGAGGATTCCATGAAATATTTCAGCTTGGTAAATCTTTCTTTTACTACAGCCCTTGTTTTGATCAGTCCCGATTATGTTCATGATTTTATTATATTTTCATTTGCATCTGAGCATACTTTGGTTGCAGTGTTGATACAAAAGAAGGATCAGGTCGAGCAACCCATTGAATTTTTCAGTCGAACTATCAGAGATGCTACTCTTTTCTATAACATCATTCAGAAACAAGCTTTGGCCCTTATAAAGGCATTGAAATATTTTCGAGTTTACATTCTATGTTCACATACCATAGCATATGTTCCCAATGTAGCTGTCAAAGATGTCCTCATGCAGACTGATTCGGAAGGGAGAAGAGGTAAGTGGATAGTAGCAATGTTAGAGTATGATCTCGAGATTAAGCCCACGAAACTAATCAAAGGTCAAGGCTTGGCAAAACTCATGGCTCAATCAAATCTTCATGCTCTAGACATAAATATTATTGCAGCACTGTCAAATGAAGAAGATGGTGGCACACTCATTCACATATCAAAAATGTTTCTCAACTCACCTTGGTATTCTAATATAGTATATGTTTTTGGATCACTAACCAGAGAACCCATAGTATAAACATCTTCTTGCCAACGTTTCAAATCCCAATTGGGATCCATCATCAGGGCTTTGAGAATGATGAAACAAGATGAGCTTCTATAGGGAATAAATACTATTAGGGTTAAACTTTTGGAACAACTTGTCCCTACAGTTTTTAAAAAAATTAAGATCAGCAGCTCTTCTTGTAATCCTCACTCTCAATCTTTCGAGTAAAAGGATTTCACTCCAAACATCCCCTCCGTGTAGGGATAAGATCTTGGATTTAAGAGATCTGTGGTTTTCAATTTTTGGATCACTAACTGAAGAACCCACAGTATAAACATCTTCTTGCCAACGTTTCAAATCCCATCTGGGATCCATCATCAGGGATTTGAGAATGATGAAACAAGATGAGCTGCTATAGGGAATAAATACTATTAGGGTTAAACTTTTGGAACAACTTGTCCCTACAGTTTTTAAGAAAATTAAGATCAGCAGCTCTTCTTGTAATCCTCACTCTCAATCTTTCGAGTAAAAGGATTTCACTCCAAACATCCCCTCCATGTAGGGATAAGATCTTGGATTTAAGAGATCTGTGGTTTTCATTTTTTGGATCACTAACCGGAGAACCCACAGTATAAACATCTTCTTGCCAACGTTTCAAATCCCAACTGGGATCCATCATCAGGGCTTTGAGAATGATGAAACAAGATGAGCTGCTATAGGGAATAAATACTATTAGGGTTAAACATTTGGAACAAGTTGCCCCTACAGTTTTTAAGAAAATTAAGATCAGTAGCTCTTCTTGTAATCCTCACTCTCAATCTTTCGAGTAAAAGGATTTCACTCCAAACATCCCCTCTGTGTAGGGATAAGATCTTGGATTTAAGAGATCTGTGGTTTTCAATTTTTGGATCACTAATCGGAGAACCCACAATATAAACATCTTCTTGCCAACGTTTCAAATGCCAACTGGGATCCATCATCAGGGATTTGAGAATGATGAAACAAGATGAGCTGCTATAGGGAATAAATACTATTAGGGTTAAACTTTTGGAACAACTTGTCCCTACAGTTTTTAAGAAAATTAATATCAGCAGCTCTTCTTGTAATCCTCACTCTCAATCTTTCGAGTAAAAGGATTTCACTCCAAACATCCCCTCCGTGTAGGGATAAGATCTTGGATTTAAGAGATCTATGGTTTTCAATTTTTGGATCACTAACCGGAGAACCTACAGTATAAACATCTTCTTGCCAACGTTTCAAATCCCAACTGGGATCCATCATCAGGGCTTTGAGAATGATGAAACAAGATGAGCTGCTATAGTGAATAAATACTATTAGGGTTAAACTTTTGGAACAACTTATCCCTACAGTTTTTAAGAAAATTAAGATCAGCAGCTCTTCTTGTAATCCTCACTCTCAATCTTTCGAGTAAAAGGATTTCACTCCAAACATCCCCTCCGTGTAGGTATAAGATCTTGGATTTAAGAGATCTGTGGTTTTCAATTTTTGATAGTATATGTTCTTTAGCATCTTTCTCCTCCACCTGGAATGTCGAAAAATAATGTTAGATTAGTAAAACTAAAGTCTATAAAATTTTGCATTTGGGATAGTGCTCTCTATTGGAAACATCTGGGATGGGTTCTTCTTAATTGTTTGGTTGATAATGAAGCTCAGCAGGTAATGAATGATTTTCATAGAGGAGATTGTGGGGGTGACTTGTTTTGGAAAACAACAGGTAATAAAATATTGAGAGTAGGGTATTATTGGCCATCTTTATTTTCAGATTTATATAAAATAGTCATGAGCTACCATGAATGTCAAGTTTTTCATGGAAAAAGGAAGCTACTTCCTTTTCCTTTGATTCCAATTGTAGTTAATGCACCTTTCCTGCAGTGGGGGCTTGATTTCATAGAGGAAATCCATCCTACATCATCAACACACCACAAATGGATTTTGATAGCTATCGATTACTTCACCAAATGGATCAAAGCCATTCTAACAAGGCAAGCTATAGACACAATAATCATTTAGTTTTTAGAGTCCATTATCTTGTCTCATTTTGGTTTCCCTCACAAGATTATTACATATAATGCAACATTGTTTAAGTCGAAGAAAATGGTTGAGTTTTGCAACAAGTACAATAGCAGATTGGATCATTCCACGGCATACTATCCGCAGGGCAATGGCCTAGCTGAATCTTCAAATAAATCCTTGGTAAAAATTATTAAGAAAATATTGGAGGCAAACGAGAAGAATTGGCATCAAAAGCTTCTCAATTCTTTGTGGGCCGAAAGAGTAAGTCGTAAGAAATCAATAGGTATGTCACCTTTTGAATTGGTTTATGGTACTGATACAGTGTTTCCTACATCACTTGCAGTCCTGGTCATGAGATTATTGCAAGAAGCAGGTAGTGAAGAATATGGTATTCAACTCCGAATCAATCAAATGATTCACCTTCAACAAACAAGGGAAGAGGTCCTTGAAATACTTTCTGGCTACAAGAGAAGGTAAAGAAAAATTATCACCAAAAGACCAAGGGCGAAAATTTTCAGTTGGAAGATGTATTGTTGCAATGGGATGCACAAAGTGAAGAAAAAGGGAAACATAGTAAGTTTGACAGTCTGTGGAAAGTACCTTATAAAATCTCAGCCTATCAAGGATAGAATCGATATTTATTGAAGGAAATGGATGGTCAAGAATGCTCAGGAGCACTAGTGAATGGTAGGCTCCTGAAACAATATTATTTATGGTGCATCTTGCTGAAGTTGTTTCATTGTCATTGTATATACAAGTCTACCTTCCTTGCAAGATTTGAAGTACAATGTCATTTGAGGTTGGGGCCTAAAGTGAAGGCTATAAAGCTTAAATGCTTTGTGCTATTTTTAGTTGGTTTTTGAGTTAGTCTCAAGTCGGTTTTGAGTCAGTTTTTAGTTTGTATCGAGTCATTTTTCAAAAATTTAAAAAAGATTTCAGCCTTTCATTTGTTTGACCATATTGGCCCAATCAACTAGGTACTTGGTCAATGGTGTTCTTGATACCTCCAAGGAGCTTCCATCCTCATTAAGGCCAATGTTAGTGTTAGTATATGCATACTTCCATCAGGGATCAAATCTGCTCTTTTCATTTTCATTGTAGGTGTCTCATATTGAAATTTTTTATCATTCCACTAGTTCATGCCAAAAATGATCCACTGATGGTTGTCCTCTTCTTCTCGGAGAATCTAATTTTCCCTCATCAGGTATATTTGCTAACCCAAATTCATGATTCATTTAGTTATGGTTTTAGTTATATTATTTTTAGAGTTAAGGTAGTCATGTCTCCATTAGGTCTTAGGGTTCATTTCCAGGGTCATATTTTTTATGTAATTCAAGTAATTTTACGTAATAATTGTTTCCATATGCTGCCCAAGGAACTTCTCCTTGCTGCAAGGGAGGAATAATTCAAGAATCATCTCAATCAAAGCATCATCCACCTAAAAAGAGACAAAGAAAGAGAAGCATTAGACAAAGATTTGAAGACAAAGTAAAGAGTTCCAGACAAACATTATAAAGTGCATTTTTAAAGGAAAAATCAAACTCATCCTCTTTTGCACCCTAAGCTCTCCTTGGCAAAGATGAAATTGAGTGAAAATTTGGAAAAATCAGGAAGGTGCTACACGTTTCATTTGGACATTGCATGCTAGATAGAGTCATTGTGCACCTGGGTATGGCACTACGTGCATGTGTATTGAAGGGCATGTTTGCCCGACCGAGCCAGAGCAAATTTCAACAGCATTGCACACCTATGCATTGAAGGGAATGTTTTTCAAGGATGTTGTGCACTGGCACTTGGTGCTATGCGTTTGGCTAGTAAAGCCTAGAAAACCCAAGTAGTGCCAAAACACCACCTTTCTTCATCTACTCAAGGTACAAATGCTTCTATTACCTACATACAACAAGTAAGTAGCCCAATATCTCTTTTTCTCCATCAATTAAGAAAGTTGGCACCCTAAATTTTAAAATCCTAGCAAAGCTTTCTTGTATGTTTCCAAAATCACCTATTTGATCAGAATTACAAAACTTCATAGACTATGTCACCCTCAAATCATCCTTTCCTATACTTCATTAAATATCCTTCACTACTTCACTCACCTTGACACACATATCAGTCCCTCAAGTTTTCACCTTAAAAACATGGTAGAAGAGGGTCACACTAGTTCAGAACAAGGGGGAAGATAGTCAAGGTGGCCAACCAAGAAGGGAGGGAGAATTATCAGATTTGAACCCTCTGATACCACAAAGCTTATGGCATCACCACTTATATTATCATGTTTCAAGTACATTGATTTCTTTGAGTTTTTGCAAAGGGTTGAAAGGTTGGATTTTCATCAACAATTAACCAAGCGGTTCATCCTCAATTTGCAAAAAAACAAGGCCATTTTAGTTGGGGTCACATTCACTATATCTCCTGCCACCATATCACAAGCCACTGGAATTCCAAATGCAGGAGAGAAATGGTTCAAGGAAATAAATTTGCCTCACAATTTTTATGAGCCATATCTTAAAACAAGGTTTAAAAATGATAAGAAAATAATTTTCCCTTTCTCTTATCTCAAAGACAAGTATGTGTCATTAATGAAGATAATCATGAGGTATTTCACATGCGAGGGAAAGTTTTCTAGACTCTACTCATATCATATTAGGCTTCTCATGCACTTTACCAGGGTAATAATGCTCAGTTTTCCATATTACCTTTTTATAAGTATCGACAAGATGACATATATTGCTCAAAAAAAGGATCTAGCTCATTAGATATCTAGTATGTTCCATCAATCTATTACCATCCTCCATCACTTATATCAACTAGGAATTGCTTGGGAGACCTTCATAGCTAATGAAATATTTAATGAACCACCCACTCAGCCAACTCCCCACATTCCTCCATCATCCTCCACTCATCCATCTACTTCTCATCCACCACAACTTACTTATTACTCATCCTCAAAAAATGATTCTTCACCAGCTACCTCCACACCATCTGCATCACCATTTCATGTAGCCATTCATTCACCCAATAGAGATGATGATAATGATGAGGAACATGATGGGCATGATGGCAGTGAGGGACATGATGTACACACTAATGATGGTGAGAGTAGTATACCACAGAGGAACAATTTGTAGCCATTTTATTTCACCTACCAGAGGGGAAAGAGGCAGGATTTTACCCCATGGAAAGTGGGAGGGACCTTTCCTTCATCATCAACATTATAGGTTAAATGAAAAGAGAAAATGGTGAAGGAAATAGAGGTAAAACAACAACATGAAAAACATGACACTAAAAAGGAGTTTATCCTTGTGAAAACAAATGATGAGGAGAGAGAAAAAATCACTCATGTTGCCTTGAAAGCAAAGGATACCAAAATGAGGAAGCTTGACACCAGTTTACAAAGGGCCAAATATATCATCTCCTTCTATGAGCAAGAGAACAAGCAACTAGAGGTCAAGCAGGAACTGATGCAAACCTATTACATCAAGGCAAAGAGGGAGGCTGAGAAGGCCAAGTTTTAGCTTGATGAGGCTTATGGAGATTATGGAGAGCCAGATGATGAATAGGGACAGAGGAAAATACCAAGAACGAGAGGATTAAAGAGAGCCTTAGAGCATGAAAGGAAAAAAGAGGCAAAATTGGAGGAGTAGCTCATTCTAAATGAGAAATTGGTGAAGAAAATATCTAAGACCAGAGGGTCTTGGTTTGAGAAGGTGAACGCACACTTGGGGATCCTCTTGGAAAACAAAAATAGAGATGTTGAGATACAAAGGAAGATGGCCAAGTATTATGCACAGACCAAGTGACAAGGAGCAAGCTCAAAAGAGCTCATGAGAAAATTAACAAATTGACCAAGCAAGAGGAGAAGAAGAGACTTGACATATTGGCTAAGGCATCCCTATATACCTCTAACCATTCATCAATCACAAAAATACATTTTTGGGCATGTTGATCATTTTTGAGCTTGAAGGAATTTGTTGTGTTTTTCAGTCGAGCTTTTGCACAGTCATGGAGGGAAAACGCCCAACACCTTGGGCACTGAACTCTTTTTTGAGACACCCAATTAGTAATAAGTTAGCATTATTAGGTTTCTAGTGATGAGTACATACATTTGTACATTTGATAAGAATTTGGAAGAAAAATAGCTAGTTAAAAGGTCATAAAACACCCAAGAAATGACCATTCTACCCTCTTTTTGGCCTAGGCACTGTGCGTTGAGCCGTGTTGGGAGATTTGTGTTTTGACTAGGCAAATGACATCGAAATTTGGAATTTCAAGTTGTTTTGGAAGGTAGACAGACAGAGCTTTCCAGAAAGCTATTGTGGGCCAAATTTGGACATCAAGAAAGCCTCCAAACATGCAGCTAAAGTTGAAGGGCACCCTTGGACTTGGTGCTTTGCAATGGCACTTGGCATTGACGTTTGACACTTTACCCAAAAAAATTTAGATTCGACACAGTTTTAGCTTCTACCTTGACAAATGATGTTTTTAGCCTTGTAATTGATAAGTTGAATGTAATTATGATGCTTCTATAGGTTACTAGGGTAGATTTATTAGGTAAAACAAATTTATTAGGTGTAATGTATCAGTTTGTTTGGATTAGGGATGAGTCACTTTGACCACCCTATTTTATTGCTAGTAGTTCAGATTTTGTTGGAAACAACTCCTCCTCTAATGGATTCAACTCCCAGAGCTTAGGATGAGTTGCTTGGGGTATATATGATGCTTTTGCTTGGTCATTTTAGGGGTTGGACTTAGTGGGATGCTTATGTTTTGATTATATATCATTTTGTATTAGTTATAGAAGGAGATTAATGAAAAATTGTAGCTATTTATTTGGGATCCATGTGGTATGATGCTTAGTTCAGGTTTTCTTTGCTATTCATGTGTCATAATTTATTGTTGACTCCATTTCATCATTTCATTGCCTTTATGTAAATGTATAAAAGTTTGAGAGACAAAATCCATATCTTTTATGCTTTGTTTTGGGTAGACATTTCACAGTCTGTGTTTTCTTCAGTTTAGGAAGAATCCATGTGGTTTACATGCTCTTTCTAGCTCCTCACCTGTCTATTCACCTCATCCATCAAACCCTAAGGTTCTGATCATTGTGCCTACCTTGCCCCATCGAAAACCCTATAGTTTTGACCTAATTTCCTTGCCTTAATTGTTTGGATCTTTCTAATCGAGCAAACCCCTTAAAAAAAATCAAATCAAAACCTTGTGCTACTATACCTAGCCTAATATCAGTTTATTGATCCAATCATTTTTGTTGAGATCCTTACAGCAAAAGCCCTCTCTTGGCCTAGCAGGGCTAACTACTTGGCTAAGCGTGGTTTGTGGTTACCCCGGAATTGCCTTATTCAGCCCACGGTTCAATCTAGGTGCTAACATCACCGACGATCATTTTTCAATAACTCATGCCTAAAAGTTTGTGTTTGGAGATGTCTAATGATGTCTACATACCATGGATCTAACATACTAATAAGAAAGATAGATTCGTCAACAACAAAATCTTCTGTTATAGTTTCTATATTAGTATTGGGGAAGCCACACAATAGTTTGGCAAAAATCAAGGATTTCATTGATTTGGATTTTTCAAATTCCAAATCAAACTCTGGTAGAATGAGTATCCATTTTGAGTATTTGCCCCCTAGCAATTGTTTTGTAAGAACATACATCATTGGGTTGCAATATGAAATAACAGTGGTTTTTCAGAGAAGTAGATAGTGACAAAATCATTGAATAGCTTGTACAACTGCCAAGGCTAGCTTCTCCACATGTGCGTATTTAATCTCACTTTTAGTGAGACCCCTACTCAAATAGTAAATCACATGTCCACTGATAGAATCATTCTCTTGGACTAACATCATGCCATTGGCAACATCAAAAGTAGCTAAGTACATAAAGTAGTCTCGATGATAATTAGGTGGATGCAGTAAAGGCACAGTAGTCAATTCATGCTTTAATGCATCAAAAGCTTTATCAGGAAGCTCATCCCAAAAAAATGGAAAACCATTTTTCAACAGTCGAGTAAAACCTTGTGTTAGTTCAACATAATTGTGGATGAATCTACACAAAAAATTTATCTTCTCTTACAAACTTTGGAGTTTATTAAGGCTAGAAGGAGTAGGAAAATTCAAAATTACCTCCACCTTGAGGGGATCGACACAAATGCCTTCCCTCAAAATGATGAAACTTGGAAGCCAAGTGGATTCAAGAAAATATTATAATGCCTACACCTAATGAAAATCGCTTTTAACTGCAATGGGTGATCCTTTTGTTTCATTGAATGGGCTAGGAGGTCATCTAAATAAGGCAAAACAATATGCTTGATATCGTGGAATGTGTAAGACATTGCTCTTTAAAGCGACAACATTTTTAAGGCCAAATGGGAGTTTGCGATAAGAAAAATTTCCCCACGGGCATATTAATGTGGTTTTATATTGCTTGACATGGAGTATGTTTATCTGAATGTAGCCAGAAAATCTATCCATAAAGGAAAAAAAAAATCTTTTCTCGCATAATTGTCGATAATTTGGTCGATATACGGAGTTGGATAATTGTCCGTGGGACAAGCTTTATTGATATCTCGATAATCAAGACACACTCGAAGAGTTCCTTGCCCTTTATTAATGAGCACAGTATTTGATACCCAAAAAGTTAAAGGAATAGGGTAAATGAATCCTACATTCAGCAATTTGTCAAACTTAATTTTGATAGTAGCAACTTTTCATTGATGTATAGGACGTACTTGTTGTCTAACTCACATAGCACCTGAATAAGTTTTTATTTCATGTACAATAATTCTAAGGTCGATTCCTGGCATATCTTCGTAGGACTAGGCAAAACTATCATAGAATTCCTGAAATAGGGCTTTGTAAGTTGAAATCTCTTCTAACGAACAAGAAACTCCTATCTGAATATTTTCAATTATTTTTGTCTTTACTGAGATATCAATAGATATTGTTTCCAATATAGTCCCTAAATTCTATTCAGAACTGGAAGAAAGGGTAGATATTGGATTTTGAGGATCACTAAGGGTCTTAGATGAAAATAATGATGACAAATTATTCTTAATTTTATCAAAGGATGGTAAGAAAGTTGAATGATGATGAGTATCATTCGACGACATTTCATCCAAGGTCATAACTTCCATAATCCCTTCATCAGTTAAAAAATATTTGTTAAGAGGATCAGGCATATAGATTGGTTCCAAGAGTGACAAATGAGAATATTAAACAATTATCATATTCATTTAACCATCACCAGATGTTGATGGGTTGGAAAAAGACTGAATGGCCTCTTAGGCTAACTCGAAATGTCTACAAGGCATTTCAACGCCATATAAGATCATTTCTGATTATGATGATACTTTCCATGGATCTCCCATTTCAAAAGTAGTTGATGTAATCATGTTAATATATGCTTCATTATGAATAAGAATGGGTGGAGGGAACACAAAAGTTCCCATCAAAGATAATTCTTTGAGCAGACCAACACAAACTTCCTCATATGGAGTGGTGGATTTTCCAAAAAATGGGATACTACCGCTAGAAGTACCGTCAAAGGTATAGTAGGACAATTGATCTACTTTCACAATTCTTCCTTTGTGAAGAAACATAATCATCCTAACATATGAAGAGACTACTACCAGCATGGCATAAGTCTAGCTCCAACCAAGAAAAAATTTATAGTCAAGTTGAGCATCAACGACCACAACCTCTATTGCATATTGTTTTGCCCTCTAAATCGATTGTTAAATCATTTAAAAGTCCATACAAATGAAAACCTCTTCCATCGAAGGCTTACAAAGTGGAGGGAGATTGATTAATTGCTGGAGAACCCAAGGCTTTCCAACAAGAAATGGACATAATACATGTTGATTCTCCTTTGTGAATCACTATTCGAAAAACCCGTCGAGTTTTGACGTGAACTGCTATCTAAAAATCCAATTGGTGTGGGAGATAGGGATATGATCTTTGAGATCGAAAATAATGAAATGGCATTCTTAAGCATCTACAACTCATATGGCTGATAATAATAACTTCCTTTGTGCTAGACAAGTTTGCAACACTTCAAGGGCAAACATGGCCAAAGGTTACATAGCCAAATCTTCGACAATGTTATAATTTTGGGCAGCTCTCGCATTAGGGTTAAAGGTTGAATGATGAAGATACCCTTAGGAGGTCGACGAACTACCATATTGGGATTTGATTTTTCAATATGTAATGGTTCAAAGGAAGGAGGAGTAGACTCAAAAGTTTGACCAAGTGAACTAGAGTCATCTCCATTTTCAATAGGACCCTTTAACACATAATATTTGGATCTCGTTGCTACCATAACTTTGGAAGACATGATCATGACATTTGTTGGTGGGAATGAGGAGGATTAATCACGAGAGAGAATTTTACTGTCTTGTGGAGTCAAAATATCCTTGAAAACAACAAGCATGGGTGAACTTTTGACGAATTTGAAAACTTTGGCCTGATGAGGGCACTCCTTAGTATAATTATCTTCTTCACAAATTAAGCAAGGATAGCGAGGCTTTCTCCTTTTGTCAAATGGTTCGTTCTTGGTTTATTTCTCCTTAGATTAGTTGTCCTGTTTATTTTTTCGCTTTCCCATTCTCTTATTTATGGGTGGCTTACCCTTGCTAGTAGATGAATCTACCTTGTTGATTTCAAAAGCAATTCTCGGAGAAGGATCTTTGTCAAGTAAATCAGATAGAGCAAAAACCTAAAAATTCTTAGAATTTATCTTTTTGTTCTTAGATTTTTGGCTCACAGAACCGATCATGCCATCTGCAACATGCAATCCTAGAAGATGTGGATAATTTGGACTAGATCAGGGTAAATATGGGATATTTTGATATAAAGTACCATACTAAGTATAAACAAGATCGAGATATTGATTGTGGGCAATTACCTGCTCTTAAGTTACAACAAACCTTTTGGCCACATCTTCGACCAAAATCTGGTTTGGAATGTAAACATTAACTAGGTGACATCTTCGCCTCCATTCATGAATGTGATCTGACATATATATTGATGTTGACTACTTCAAAGAACTCAAAAGTTCAGTTCCATTGTCATACCTAACGGGTAACTAAAAATGGGTCAAAAAGGTTAAAGCAAGGGTTTTAAATGTGTTGAACAAAGCACACAACAATTCTACATAACATTTAGCTGCAGAATCGATTAATGTTCACTGAAAAAGTTGTAATCTAATAGAATCAATTCTTAATGAGTTGGATGCCCACCAAAGATGGTAGGTCATGACATGGTTCGACAGACCGAACTACCTTCAAACTTAGGAATGTCATTGTGCAACTTAGTAGGAATAGCCAACCAATAGGGTAAATAGATAAGTGGATCATTAGTTAATGGAGAAAGGTCAGGAAAATCCAATATTGCAATGAAGGACAACTAGTGATTAGGGTCCTGCGATGGATATTGATAACCATGAGGGACAAGTCCCATACCAGGAGGAGGATACATAGGATATCCCGGGATAGCCTAAGCAGTTAGAATTCTCATATCTCCTGGATATCTAGGATGAACCATACTGTATTATGGTTGAATAGGTTGTTGAAATGTATGACTTGTGCACGATTGATTCTAGAAGGGGAGACTTTGACCCATTTGACCTTAAAAAACTATCCTTGAAAGGGTTGAATTTGCAAGCGTTGGCCTTGGAGAAATTGAGTTTGGAAAGGTGTTCCTTGAACAAAATGACTTTGGGGTAAACCTTGGAAAGGTAGCCCATGAATAGGTACTTGTGTATATGGGATGCTAGGCTGAACAATAGGTATTTGAGGTGCTGAAGGAATCATAGGAATGGATTGAACACTAGATACTTGAGGTAAAGATTGAACAAGGGTTTGCATAGTGACTTGTTATGTAAGCGAGATAGTTAACTGTGATACTCCTAGAATGGGAGGTTGAGGCAATCTTGAACCTCAGTTTTGAACAATTGTTGCCCTGGAAGACTGCCCTATAGTTTAATGGGTACTTGGGGTGGACTATTGAAGTGATTGCTAGATAGGGGTCGATGGGATAGCCTCGATGGTTGGTTGGACTTGAAAAGATACACCTTGAAAAGACATTTGCTACATAGGTTATCCAAGAGGCTGGACAGGTTGATATGAAGGTGCTTGAGAAGAAATATGCGCTGACTATTGAGAAGGGTTCCAAATTGTATTCAATCCATGGTAAGGAATTCGAATGACGAGTTGAGTCATAACACGCTGACCAAAATCAGTTTGAGGCATATGAACATAATTAAATTAGTTTCTTGTGGGAGGTTTCCCCCCATCTGTAGGGTACGATACACCAAAAGGTTGTCCTCTAGGCAGAGGAGATGATGGTTGCCCCCTGGCGGATAATAACCACCTATTGGGTTAGCTTGTGCATTACCAACATTACCAGAAATCATATTAATGACTTGATGAGATGCCAAACATTCATTGGCAGGGTTAATTACACTAGTTGACATGCTTGAAGAAGAGTTCGAGGAAGAAGCTCTTGAATAAGCTCTTGCGAGAGAGTGATATTCAGGTGGTATCAAAACACCATACAATGTGGACTCCAAAGAAGTGGAAAACATAGATGTATGTGAGACAACACTTCTAGGAATCATTGTGGACTAGTCAAAATCGGGTACGATAGAATAAGGAGTCATGTAACGTGGAATTCCTTTCCATAAAAAGTTCAAGGGTGTAAAATACCAAGGGTTAGGGTGAAGAGCTCGAAACAAAAGTTTTGAGATATCTGCAGGTTCACTGGTAGAAACTATAGGTTTCTCGTCTTCATATGAAACAATTTCTTCAATGGCAATGAGACTAGAAGAGAGACTATTAGTAATGATAAGTTTAGCATGGGATGAAAGTGGAGGACCCAAAATATGTGTTATAGCAGGTGGATGAATTTCAGGATCAGAAATATCAGACTTGGATTCATCAATATCTAGTTCGGAAATGAGGTTTCTATTAGAAAATCTTGAGTAACTAATTTAGTTTCAATAAATTCAGTAATTTGTAAATCAATTACTACTGCATGTCATGTTAATTTCTGAGTTTGATCATATTTAGTCTATGTTTCTTCAAGGCCTAAAATATTAGATGTTATAGGTTGATTAACTTTAGTTCCTCTTACATCATAATCTATAACCATAGAAGTTTTAATTTCTGTTGTAGTTTCAGTTTCACATGATTTAGATTTTTTTGCTTTAATTTCTAATTGACTTGGAGTATAATCAGGGGTATCCCTAAGTATCCTATGTGATTGTCTTGGTATTTCCGCCACAATGAAAAATTTTCAACTTATTAATCACACAATATTTAAATTACACCTAAAGTCTCTAAAAATTAAAGAATATAGCATAAAAAGTAACATGCACTAAAAAATCTAGGAGTTCAAACCATACAAACTTACTCTTCATAGAGATCAATATTTACTAGTTTGTGATTAAATCCAAGATCGAAGAGATCAAGGTGAAACGTTTTGTAGAAAATGAGTGTTTGGAACCAGTTCCCCTGACAACCTGCTTAATGAAACAATTTGATTCAAGTAACTATGTTATAGACCATCTCAAGCAAATATTACCCTCCATAGAGTCCAAGTGAGTCTAGCCAATGTATGTTCTAGGTACATCAGAACCTTCCCTCTATCGTCACCTTATATAAAGCCCTAGGATTATAGTCAGTATGTTCACGAAATACAATAATTTTAGTTGGGGGACAATCATAGATCAGACGTAGACACAAGGGCATAGTAATAAGCTCAATCCCCTTGAAAGCTCCTCCGAAGTATCAATTGTAGGCTTACTTTCAAGTGACCCCAAGTACCTTTCGGTACCATTGTAATATGGGTAAATCATTGTATGTAGGAAAATGAAGTTGGTTGGGTCGCTTCACCAGATTTGACGCGACCTCGTGCTTAACTCATTTCTAAGAAGAGCTTCCGAGAGAAAAACGGAAATAATTGGATTTTCTCTCAACAACTCAAGATTCTATTGTTTGTTTGTAGCTTTGGAAAGTTCACCTCCTTCCCTACTCCAAAGACCTACACTTAAGCTACTGTAGATGAAAAGAGCCCTAAAAAATATAAAATTCTAGGTGAATTTTAATTAACACTATATTATTAAGATGTTCTTTTACTCAATGGGTAATGAAGGTGAAACTTATGATGTTGTGAGATGAGTCTAAATCTTATTGCACTCCAAAATGCAAAAGAGACTTTCAAATTCAATGAAATTCTATTTAGAGAAAAGAAAGAGTTTTCTTTGAGTTTTGAGGAATAAAATGCAACGACTCACAACTTTCAAATTTTATCAAAGCAACTAATTTCACTATTTTGTAATGAAAAACACATTCAACAAACTAATTTTCAGATTTCCCTAATTATCAATATAAACTAAAACACTGTTTTCTTCCAATCACTCAAAATTTTCAAGCATATACAAATCAATCAAGAAGGTTGGAGAAAAGACATTTTCTCCTATCAATGCTTTTATTCAATGACAATAATAGTGAAATCACAAAAATTTTCCCAAGATGAAAGCAACAACTCCTTTTATCAAGCAAAATTAACCATGATTCTTTCATAAAAGCATAAGGTCTTCAGAAACCCTAATTTTCAATTCAAAATCATTTTGACTACAAATAAGAAATATGTTTGGCTTAACCAGCGTAGTTGATGGAACAAAATAAGAATATCACTTACAAAGAGGCATTCAAGCTTGTTTTTATCAATCAATAAATCAATCAAGAAAAACCCTAAGGTATTCTTTCAAGAAGGCCTAATATTCAAAAAATTATCATCAAAGAAATGAAATGAGTTTAGAAAAGAAAAAACATTGTCCAGATGAATAGAATGACACTTTCAAAAAGACAAATTCAGGTCTGGGTTTAAGCTAGCACAAAATTTCAAAAATTGTTAAGGCATGTGTGAGTTTCCAATAGAGAATAGAGCGCATGCAGTTAGTTGCTATAGAAAAAATGGCAAAAAGTTGTGCTCTTTGTATAAACAGAAATAGTATAATGAGGAAAACCTAAAGAAAAATTAAAAAATCGAGAATCAACCAATCAGATCTAAAAGGCCATTAATTTATGACTTAAGTATAGATAAATTAGAAAAAATAGAAAGCAAGGCTAAGGAAAAAGATGAGAACATAGATGTTCCCCAGTATGGTTGCCAGTTTGTTACACCAGAGAATCCCTCTTGTGGCATAGAGTGATCTCCCTAGATCCTAAATGAAAACTAGAAACAATCTTGACAAATGAACTGACTCTTTCCCTAAGTTGAACTTGTTTGAATTATAAGTAATGTAGCTAATGGGTAGACCTCTAACTAGTTTCATGAAATTCCTGATAAAGATTGCTAGTTGTGACTTGATGCAACTCTTCAATTCTTGATAAGACATGAAAACATAAACCATAACAAGATCAAAAGCACATGTGATATAATAATCCAAACAACTTAGCCTAATGACCAAGGAAATTAGGGATTTAATTTCTCTTAATAAATATAATAAATAATTGCAAACTATTCATCATTCACAAAAGACAAAATCAATGGGAGAAAGTGTCCACTTGTATTAATCATGAGATAAGAGTAGTCTTACAACCTTCACCTTGATTCCGTAGGTACCTCCCAAACGCCTTCAATATCCTCCTCAGATGATAAGCTCTCCAATCTCAAACTAACAACATAAGTTTGTATTCTCTCACTTCTGACCTCCTTCATCCCTCAACTCTCTAGTCCTTTTACAGATCAAAGAGTAGGAAGTTTCAGATTCCTAAGAAGATGATGAACCTTCTTTAATGATGGATTAGGTTACCATGAGAAAAGGGATGGAGATGCATGTTATGAGCGTTATAGTTTGAATAGTCACATCCTGGAAGCTTTTAGTTGGGAAATATCTGACTAACTATGTTTCTAGAATGTACTTTTTATTTTTACTTTCTAGAATTCACCTACACGGGTTTGTAATTACAGTCAGAGCATAGCTCTGAGTTGTTCTCAGAGTCAGTTTCATTGCATGTGCAGGAAATGCTAGAGAAATCGGCGGATGTGTAACTTAACAAGGTTTGAGAGCTATTTGACCCAAATTTCTCATGTACTGCAACATATATAGAGTTGTTTGACTTTTAAGGGAGTTGGTTTCAACATGTTCACGAATGGTAAAAATATCCATAAACTGATCAAGTGTCATGGCAACAAATTGACGTGTAAAAATTATATTTGAATATTGTTTATTTTATTTAAAATGACTATGAGACCATAAGGACATGAAAATTCTATGCTAGAACTTCATCTTTCCAAGATCTCTAATTATTCATCATTACACCTAAGTGGCGGGGAAAATATACTTAACAGTGTAGAATTCACCAATATGTGATATTTTGTTGGTCACTACATGTACATTGACTATACCATTTGGAATAATTTTTAATTATTCACCCTCAACATTTCAAAATGCATGATGAAAATCTAATGAAGTCAATTAGCTAGGTTCACTGAGATAGTTTCATTGAACATGATACATATAAATCTAGTTTTCATGCATTCAACAAACAAATACTACCATCTTTCAATTGAGAGAGGCTTAATATCCCTCACCTTTGTCGAAAATGTCCATGGAAGTTGTGGCCATTAGTCAAACATTCAACACTCATGGCTAGCATGGCACATCTATATAAAACTTTTGTTTGTTCAAAATTTGTCACATGTCAAACACATATGGTGGCACAACTTTGAAATAAAAAGTAATAGTTGTTGGCCATTTTGTGATGCAATATCCTACAATATCCTTTGGAATGGAAAGAGGATGTGCTAAAAAACAAAATTGGGGTGTTTGTCAAAGTGTTGATGTATTCATACCATTTCTGATGTAAAATTAGAAGTCATTTTGTGTTTGATGATTGCATGTCCATCAACATTTTGATAAGAAAATGATAATTGAAAACTAAAATTAGTTTTTTGTACAGTGAAAACAATGGTTATGACATAGTGTAATACCCCAACCTTAATTCCCTAGGAGTCCTTAAGGAAAATGATGGGGTCCCAAAAGGTTTCTGCACTTGCACTTCATTTCAAGACCCAAAATTATCTCCATTATGGGAGACATATCTTGAAGATATTACCAGTGATATAAATGATGTTCACATCTTATTTATGGGAAAAAAATGTGCCATTCTAAAACTCTCTCAACCTTTTATAATCCGAGTTGCAATATGCATACCCAACATATATATTCACAGCAAAATTATTCCAGCAATGCATCCTTATAGGGATACAAAAACATAATGATGACACAAAGTAAGTACCAATATCATGCTAAAAATACATGCCGAAGCCATGAAATGCACACCCAACGTCTAATAAAATTTCAACTAAGATTACCATGTCCACACCATGCATTCCAAAAAATGCATACCCAAGGCACAAATTGCATGCCAAAGGCATGGTCGAGATACATTCCCAACTCTTATATAAATTCCCACTTCGCTTACCATGCTCACAATATGGATACCTACAAATTATAAAGAGAAATATATTGAAATTTTCAAAACTTATAAAAATATTATTAAACATAAAATATCACTTAAAAAATTGATAAAACCCTTTAAGAAAAAGTAAGAAAAGTTTCCCTCTAACGAATTCTCCTTAGTGATTCATTTATCAATATTTTATGGATATTTAAATCACAATTTCTAATGACATCCCCATGCACTTAATTCCCATTTCCAATTTTTTTATTCAAGGGATATTTTTCCATGAGTACGTCTCTAACACAGTGTAATTTTATCAATTGAAAGGAACTAGTCCAGGATACTTAACTCTCCATGTGGAAGTATTATACCCAATTAATTATTGGAGAGAGCTACTGTAATTAATTTTCTTTTTATTGAAGTGGAATCTCCAATTTATTTAACGTATAAGAGCCTAAACTAGTGGATTAACCAAGCTCAAAACATTCAGAGAGTTTAGATGGTCTTGGTTACATTATCGTAAAGGTTGTGATGCAGTGTGACCAAAGAAATATCAAATGAAATATAAATAATCATTTGATAGATACTATTTATTACGAAATATAAATAATCATTTGATAGATACTATTTATTACGTTTGATTCACAATATTTTACAAATGGTATGGAAAAATACAATTATGGATATCCATATTAGTCAAAAACTAGGGTGGTTAGCAAACCATTGAGATAACATAGAATCATTGTGTTATTTTCTGTAAAATAATAAACTACTTTAAGGATACATGTTAATACATGAATTTCATCGGAACATTTTACATTATTTATAAGGCAACTCCTTAACACAACTAAAACCATTATGGTTTTGAATACTAATGCATTAGGCCAATACATTTCTCTTATTAGCTATAGTACACTTTAATGCATTAAAACAATACATTTCTCTCCTTAACTCTAATACATTTTCTGGGAAAAATAAATTCTTTCCAACACCTATATTGTCTCTACTAATTCACAATTATCCTTTCCTAAAGGCTTGGTAAATATTCTTAGCTTTCCTGCACTGTTAATTCATACGGATTAAATATGTAAAGCCTTAAAAAAAATAGCGTGCATCCACTAAATGAGATTTTGGATTTACCATGAGTTTTAACTTGAGGATTAATTAATGTTAAAATCGATCGTTTATACTTTCAATTTTCACCTCGTGTTTCCATATAAACCTTGTTTAATGTTGGTACTTTTCCTTGTGTAAAATCAAATCAAATATTCAAATTTTTTATTTTAAAAACATTGAGCCATCCTTTCCATTCCAACGAACATTATTATCGCAATGCTTTGGTTTCTTTAATTTTTATACAACCCCATCACATACCTTAACCGCATTATTAAACATTCCAGAGGAACAAAAAATTGAATCGTCAGGTCATTTGTGGGGGACTAAGTGCGCCTTCAATGATCACAACAATTCTCTCTAATTACATAATATGGTTATTTTTTTGTTCTAAACTCAACGATGTTAATCATCACTTTGACAGAGGCTCATCTCCCTCCATAAAGCTACATTAACTAGAAAACACTAATGATGCAAAAAAGTGAATGATGGAAAGAACTGAAAATAATAGCATTCATTGGTATATTCTTATCTATTTAATGGATCATGATCATTTAGGGTGTTACCATTGGAGCAAGCATAGCCAGTACTGAGGTTGGAAGCTAAACGAAACTAATGGATGTAGCAACTACATGTCCAAGTATACCTATGTAAACTCTTACATAGATCTATGAAATAAATACTAAACCAATAGCATACTTGAAGGACTGGGAGTGGAGAATCAAGAATTACTCTTCCAATTGTTTTCGGTTTCTCTCAAATTGCGTATTGTCTTCTCCTTTAATGTAACCTACATATTGCAGATCGAATCTCACTCTAAACCTTAAAATGGCTAACTCTGAAATATATGGCTCCTCCTTAGCCGATCATGGATTTAGATCCAAATCTTCCCACGTAAATCTCAACTCAACAAATCGCCTCACAATATCTCTACTCAACAAATCACCTCACAATACAAACCAAAGCAATACAAACCCACAATTCTTTTGTTGGAAGAGGAAAACATTCAAAAATAATAAAATAAAAAAGAAAAGCTACTTTCCCATGGCAATCTATTTTGACAATGGATTACATTTCTCCCATCATAATCTTGGGCCCTCCAATGGAGTTAAGCCCACACTAGCTCTCATACCAAAAAAAACCATACTTTAGAATAAGAACACCACGATATGGCCAAAATATTTTTAAAAGAGGTTTATTACATTAAGAACATAATAGAATTATTTATTTATAAAAAATGGGATAGTTATTACGACTGAAATGATAATGAAATTTATATGATTTACAACTCATATTCATATTAAAAAAATTAATTTTTTTAAAAGAGTGCATTGCAACAATACAGTTTATGTCACTAATTATAATATGTAGAAAATTAAAATCATTTAACTAAATAGCAAATATAATATCATAATATCCTCACAAAATTTTGATACGTGTAATGATTTCTCAATTGATCACTATTTAAAACCTATCAACCTCATATTTTATCAATCATATGTTTAATCAAAAGCATAATATTTTATAGTATTGACAAGTTTTTTTTGTCATTATCATATTTATTTCCCTCCAAATAGAGAGGAGACATAACTTACATCATTTGAGGGTTGAGATACGCCTCCCATATCCCTAGATAAACACAATTTCATGCCCCATTTATTTAGTTCAGCAAGATGGAGATGCATCGCTCTATCTCAATTGATAAGAGAGCGATGGAGATGTCCTTATCACTTGTTTCCTTTAGCAAGGGAGTGAAGCGAGGTATATAGAGACGCCCTTATGTTGGTGTACTTATGTGAAATTCTTCCCTACATTGTTGCGCTAAGCTCGATCATGGAAAGTGAGTCAAGGTGAGGAAGACTTAAGGGAGCTAGGTGGGAACTACTCTACATCGAGGTCTAGTTGTAAGTAATATCTATATCCATTAATGTAAGCTACATTATATTTTCCCCTCAATTCTAGTATAATATGTTTATGGTTGATATTTAGACCTAAGCGTATTTGTGTTCTACTTATAGTATAATATATTTATGCTTAATATTTAGATATGGAGGTATTTGTCTTTTGGTGATGGTGTGTAGGTTGTAGTAATTAGTAGCAGGTGCAAGATCTCTAGAGTTGGAGTATGGTCTTCCATATTTGATCCATTTAAAAACCTTATCAGCTGGTGAAAGGTGCATTTATGCCCATTGCTGACATCCTTATTTCCATAAGCGCGAAGTAAATTGTGTTGAAGACCTAAAAAATATATAAGTAGTTTACTACGATTATCTAATCAATTTAGAAAAAATATATATAAAGACATAATTCCTTCACATATAGAAACTTTTATACAAATATTTATGAAAAAATACAATTAACAATATCAATAATTTGCCCCCACAGAAATATTTTCACCTTCCAAACTCACATGTCTAATCTAACAGTGGCGTAACAACAAATTACTAATAAGTCTTTCAATCGTTTTAAAACGAAAAGACTAGATACTAACTGCTTTATATCTATCTTTCCTATCTCTTAATTTAATTACAAAATACATAAATAATAATATATTATAATTCTTATTTTATTTAAATAATATCTTTGCTAGTAATATAACGAATATGTTGGCTAGTACAAATTTTAACATATCATAATTTTTAATTAGATATTCTCTAAATAATATCTTTAAGTTTAATTATATTAATTAATCAAAATGATTAATTCTATTACTTTGATAGAAATGATAAACTATAATATCCAAAATTTGTTATAATTTTATATAATTTTAATTATTACTATTATCGTAAAAGGTTTATTCAAAAATACTTTATTTTTAATGAAATGAATAATAAAATAAATTTAATATTTAAAAATTAAGTTAAATAAATCAAAATAAATATAATAACAAATAATTAGTAAACGTGAATATATAAAAGAATATAATTTTTTTTAAGTTAACATTATTTATGAATTTTCATCCACAATATAGCATATTCTTTAACCCAATGTGATTCAATTCATTTGGATATTTCGTTTCTCCTGCCAGATACTAGTTCTTATTCGTTTCTCCTATGAGATACTAATTATAAGCACTTATCCTAGATTCATTGTGATCTAGTGCTTTTTCCATTGTTATTATCTTATTTTTTTAGCTTCAACTTTCTTGTTTGTATTGGAATGAGAATTTCACCCTATCAGATGCTTTCTCAGGTGAAAATATTAGTATGGTTGGAGAAGTAACCAATATGGAAAATGTTGATGCCCAATCTCTATTGTATATTGTATTTCTCTGAAGAGTTTTCTGTATTGATTTTTATCTCATGGTAGTACTTAGTCAGTATACGTTTATTAGCGTTGTTGGACCCGCCAACATGTCAAGGGATCTCCCCAGAAAGAAGTCCCAGCTAGACCTTAGACTGCTTGGTGTAGGAGTCCTCGCAGTGTGTCATACAATATTGTCTTGACCATAGTTGTGTGCAGAGGCAAGCAGGATGTCCTTGTTGGTAGCAAGGGTATGACTACTGCAGCAAGCCAAGGAAGGTGGATGAAGGGTTGTAACACACAGAAGCTGGAATGAGTGTGCCCCTTGGAAACTTGTGGAAACATGTAGCTTGGAAGGGAACATATAAGGTAAGATACATCACAAGCTGGAAGGAAGGTGAACCAACAACCAAAGTGATGGTTAAACCAACAACACATCTGAATGAGATTCATACATACATATATATAAAGAGTCAATACATACATGTGTAAGCAAGCAAATACATATATCGTTAGTGCAACCAAGGCAACGGAAATACAATAACAACATATGCATGAAACGTGTTGGCTCTATTATATTATGAGTGAAAGATCCAATCATACAATGCAACCATGACCAAAATTTAGTTCCAACAGTGGAATTTTAGAGTCACTACCGCTGACTCCTCCAAAGAGATGCACTAGCTTTGCATTGTGGAGAAGCCAAGTCTCATTACAATATAGTCCAAGCTTTGTCTAAGATACTCCTATAGGAAGCTTGGCCACCAAAAGGCTGTACAATGAGTTATGAGGTTTTATAAATAGCAAAGGGTGGGGTGACCCTTGACATTCCCCTTTGTGACTCTTCACCTACCCTCATGACTCTTCAACTACTACATGCTTGTTACATTCGACCATCAAGACTTAGTCTTTCACTTTTACAAGATGTTACATTACAATCTGCACATGTACCCATGCAAGGAAAAATAGGATTGAGCAAGCCATGCAAGACACTACTATGACTCAGAAAATTATGAGAAGACCAAATCTTCGACATCCTCATGATGATCGACAGTTGTAAACTGATGCCAAGCTTGGTAGTACATCATGGTGTTCGCATACTCAATGGTGACATCTTGTTGAAAGCGAACTCTTGCCTCCATTGCATCCGGTACACTAATCTGGAACATCTATCTAATTCATCTCCTAACATGTGCATCATAGTCTTGAGTGCATTCGAACAAGCAACATACTTATGCATAATGTCTGCGCTGATTTCCAAGTCTGCGCTGGTGGCTACATGCATCAACACATCGAAGTACATGTCCAGCTTTGTTCGAATTTGGTTCTTTGAATTTTCTTGGATGAGTGTATCAATAGATGGGATCGCATGTATGCGCACAATGACATCCAAGCTTCTGAACACCCATGCATGTGAAGCCTGCAAACTAGCAATGAGTTGTAGGAGCTCCTCATAGTTCCAGATCTAACTCTGGATGCGTGCCTTCAACTCTACCACCTTCGGCTTCATCATCTTTGGAAAATGCAATGGGGATCCTTTGTATCTCATTTTTTATGTTTGCATGCCGTCAACAACAATGTGCATATTTGACAAGATGCATGCTCTCCTAACACAACACTTCTCCCGACTGTTGAGATGGACTACTGCCTTATGCATGGTACCAAATTTGGAATACAACATCTGCATGATTTTCTCAAGGGATGATACTTCATCTGGTATCACTTTCTTGAGCTCTTCTCTGGAGGATGGTGTGGCCTATTGACCTCCCTTCTTGGCCGCTTGTAATTCCTTATTCATTTTCTCATTCTCTGCTATCAAGAATCAAACACTTGAGCTAGTGGCTTCGACATATGCTATGGTAGCATCAGCCAATGCTATTGGATGCTTGTGCACATCAGATATGATCACTCGTTATAGAAGCTACACAAGAGATGTGTGGACATTCGAAGTAGGCACTATGTGTGAATGCATAACTCTGTGTTGCGACTCGTCGAAATATATTTTCTGCATCTCCGCTTTCGGATTGTCTTCAAGGATATTTATGTCTCCTTGATCACTCGGGACTTTCTTTGCTTCTGGATCTGGTGAATCTGGTGGGCTGACCTCTTTGTTATGAGGCATGAGGTTTGTATCCTAATCTAACTCTAGTTGAACCACATCTATATCCATCTGCTCTAGCATATGTTCAATCTCTTAAGCTAAGTCCTTCTCCTATGACTCCCCTCTCTGTTTGCACTGTGCTAGCTACTTGGATGATTCTATAACCTGTATGGGTGTACTTTCTACAATCTGTGCATGTTATACCTCCTTCTTTGCCTATCCATGTTGTGCTTCCT
The DNA here is from genome assembly GCA_000404065.3 of Pinus taeda. Lineage (NCBI taxonomy): Eukaryota > Viridiplantae > Streptophyta > Pinopsida > Pinales > Pinaceae > Pinus > Pinus taeda. The sequence goes on along the minus strand of APFE030213585.1, from coordinate 29,937 downwards.
TCTCTCTTCTATGCATCTCCTATTCTTCCTGGAGTTATTGCTTCAACTCTTACGACTCCTTCACTACTGCCTCCATCCTCCATTTATCTCTTTGCATTTGCACGTTCCTCTTATCGTTCTGTCACCTCTTAGCCTCAATCTTCTTTGAAGTTGTGGCTTTGTTCTACCTCTTTGTTGTCATCAACTTTTCTCTTGCCTTTGTCATGCCCAAGTCTGTTACCCTTTACTACTGCTAATGATGGTGCTCTCTGAGATGTTTCTTTGCTAACCATTCCATAGCTATGTTGATCATTTCATTGGGCCTGAAGAAGCTATGGAAATACCTCCATGGGTCTTCCTAAACACAATGACATGCCTCATGGATCCAAGGAAATTACGCTCTACCACAGTGGTCCTTTACAAAGCAATGCGGGTCATATGAATTGAAACTTTTGGTGCCAAAAGTAAATATTTTGAACTCTTTCATCTTGGCATAAACATGCTTGAGATTATGTATCTTGTACCACCTGATCTATAAAGGAAGAGCAGGCCAAGGTGCCTTCTTCTTCCTATGTAGTCTTTCTAACAACCCTGTCAAGATGTGATACGACACTTCTTGCATGACAAGTTTGTCCGTGGAAAACTTTGGTAAAACATGTGAAGGCTTCTCCATGATGTACATCTATATGAAGGTGCCAAGGGGTGAGGCATACCAATTTGCTATGTCGATCAATGCCTCCATCGTTTCCTATGGAATGAAAGGTGGATCCTTCTCAAATATATTCTTGTACATCAGGGTGACGAAGTGGTTTGACAACTGTGTTGAGACTCCAAGGAAGCTACATTTGGAGAAAAATCTACAATACGTGTGCATATCGGTTTCCAAAGGTTTCCATGTCCACTTTAAGCCTCAGAACTGTTGACAAGGAAAAATTGCATCCAGTATGTATGTGGACATGTATACCTATGCTTTTTGACCTTTGGGAAGATGTCACGCTCCTGTCACTTATTCCTTCAACCTGAGAGCAAACGTGTCAGGCTAGTTGCATGGCCTTCCTTCATTGGCCAGTTGGTCCAATGCAATCACCCAGCTCTGCGGGAAGGTCTTTGAGCTCTCTTCGATGTATAAGTGGCTTTCAAAGATTACCAAGTACTAATATGCCTTATGCAGTATCTTTATCTTGTAAACTAGGCTGGGTGTTGTCCTAAACTTGGTTGCCTCTTTCACCCAACTCTTCAATATATATCCGAAGTTTGTGTTGCTACATGTGCTGAAGGGTTTCTCAATTGTGATCACCAATTGTGGTAAATGATACATCCCCTAATAGTCCTTTTCCATGAAGGTAGCAAGCTTTGTCCCACTAACACTCCTCAAGATCATTGTCTCAGGATCAGTGTGCGAGACAATCAAATGTATCATGTATGTGCATGGAAACATGACATACCTGCAACAATCTGGTATAATCCAGACTTGTGGATGTTGACATAGACCCTACGATCTTCCATATATTCCTAAAATGTTCCTGAGAGTGTATCATTGGTGTCTTTCCATTTCAACTTGATGTATCTATCTATGACCAACTTGGTGTCTTAGTAAACGGATAGGCCCATAGACACTTGTTCAACTACATCTCCAGTTTCACTTCCAACAATGTCCTTTGACCCTGCTCTCTTGGAGGCCATTATACCTGTACCACTGAGAGATGGATAAACACCTGCTATACTCGTAGACATAGCGACACTCATGGAAAGAAATCTGACATTTAAAAACGAAAATAAATTTGACAAGTAACATGCAACATACCTGAGTGACTCATAGTAAAGATTGTCTAATTTTTACTAGGGGGCTCGGAGACTAACTGCTAAAACTGTGCAAAGCACAGTGTGGGCTGTTAGGAAGCTGACTGATTGCTAGACTTCTGCAATGCACATTCCAACCTCCTTGGTGGGGGTTGAAATTGCGCAATGCACAATTTCAGTCAGCAAGGACATGCATGCCCGGAAACTACATTGCACAATTTTTTGGGTTAGCAGGGCACTGCCTCCCAGAATTGCACAACACAAGCCTGGAGGTCAGTGTTGGCCAGGATTTTTCAATTTCTTGGGGGAAGGTAGAGCCTTCACTTCCAGAAATAGACATTTCTGTCTGGGTGAGGCAAGGTCCGGGCCAAGGCAGCCTAAATCCACTGACAGGCAACTGAAAACATGAAGAGGTTTGAATGCATGATGAGATTGAATGTAAGCAAGAGTGAATTATCATGCATGAAAATTGTAAATGAAAGATTCAAAAAATTGGAAAAACATGGATGTCTATTAAACGAGATACCACAACAATGACCGTTAGTGCAAAAATAGTGTCATTCATGCGACAGTAGTGAGATGCAAACAAAAACTAAAACTATGCTTCTACAAGCTAATATACATTAAAAAAATAGTGGGCATTCAACAAAATGAAGAAAGCAACATTATTATAAAGTGAAATATCTAAAGTGATAGAAAAGCACCAAATAACATGGAAAGCAAACTTACCTAGAAAAAGCTGAGGTGACTGTGCCAAAGACTTTATATGCGATGTGGCATGTCAAAACTCCGAGTTCGATGTGAAGAATGAGCTCTACAACTTCAAATAAATAAGTTTCAGGCTTATTACACACATGCCACAAACTGGGAAAAAGAGACACTTAGAGGGAAGTTTCTAAAATGATCTTTTCATGTAACCTTCAACTACTAAAAATAGATCCCTAAAATTTATGGGTGCTTTTTGCATGTTTCTTTTGCTATTTCAAGAAAAAGAAACCCATGCATGCAAATCAAGATTGCTCAGTCCTAGAGGGAACTAGTTAGCTTGAAGGTCCATGCATCAGTCTGGAAGCCTGGGAAAGGGATTTGCATAGTTTATGGGCTGAGTAGGGATGCCTCTCCCTTAGGGATTGTGCAATTTATAAGGTAAGCAGGTCATTGCATCCCAAAATTGCACACTTTGTGGGCTGAAGCGCAGTGACTACCTAGATTGCATAGTTTTCTGAGGGAGGGGTGTCTAGGTGGATTACGCAATTCTGGAGCCTTGCAAGATTTCATAATTTCTAGAGGGAAGGCTAGTTCCCATCCAAAATTGTGCAATTTTCTAAGTGAACATCTCAGCCAAAAATTTGCCTAAGTTTAGAATGGCATCCTATGATGGGAAATAAGTAAGTTGACATGCATAGGCTAGAAATCCTTTGAAACTCAGTTGAAGCCTATGTATTTAACAATGCAAGATTTGTTGCTAAGGATGGTTGGTAGGGAGGCTCCAAAACAAAGCTAAGGAAAATTTTTGGAGGGTGGTTGTGGCTGCTACAAAACTTTGTGACACACTGGTAGAACTCAAAATCTCTGAACGTAATTTTTTTTGTGAAGCACAAGTCTAACACCTCAGGAATTATTGTTCAATTTTTTGATCATCTTGACTCCCACACAAGCTTGTTTGAAAGATGTAGCATCTACCATGCTCTTGCTTAGTCAGCACACATTCCAAGCCAAGTCAACATGGTTGTTTTGATTGGGATGAGGGGTATATTAGTACACAAGAAATATGATAGTCAGAGCTTAAGTTTCATCTCTTGTGTTTCTCCCCTGCCAAAAGGTCTCGACAATACCCCCGTGGAGTCACGCAGGAAGAAAATAATTTCTCTACTGCTAGTGAGCCTGGTTAATACCCGAATGGAGTTACTTGCATCACCTATCAACACAAGAAGCCTTTCTCTTTTTTCACCTTATTCATTTTTCATTTTCAAAATTTTTCAAAATTTCATTTTTTTCACTTTGAATTTTCATAACTATGTATATCACTTATTCATTTCAAAGGTGGAAGAGGGATCCCGACTTATTGAGAGAAGAATAGGTTTTTTCTTCAGAGAAGTATTTGTATATATCTCTAGCATACTTATTAAGGTATTCCCCCTCACCTTACTCTACCTGATTGTGTTGACAAGGGTTAACCCAAAACAATTGACTAGAGTAAGTGATACTAGTGAGTGTGCAAGCATTACGTTTTCATCAAAGTTCACTTCGAACAACACATATTTTCCATTAGTGTATCATGGACTAGAGATAACAAGTTCTACATACAAAGAGAGGACAACAAATAACCAAGTATTGGTAACTGCATAAGTCCTCTTGTGCTTTACCCTTTCTTATTTCAAGAGTCATACACAGTTTCATGCGAAACTAACCTACAAACATAAAGAGGCAAAAAAAAAAAGAAAGAGCGAAAAGCAAAAGAAAAATGCAAAAGTAACGTGATTAAGAAAACAAGGAAGCAAGTGAAAAAACACACAAAGTAAGAAAGAAAACATGCATCCAAGAAAACAAGGTAATCAAATACTATTGCTACTCCTAAGGTAATGGTGCATGGGAGTGATCACGTGAAGTGATATTTTCAATGTAGCCACTGGCGCATTCATTGACCCATGTTGGTGAAAGCATGGTTCGTGAATAGCATAGTTGCGTGAACCAAAAAGCATGAAAAATATAACAATGAAGACAAACACATTTCGATTCTAAATGCATGCACAGAACAAAATGAGTGTAAGTGCATGACATGCAATATGTGGACTTACCATGGCATTGTACAACACTGCATGCAAATGTTAAGAATGTCCATTCTCTTGACTGTGACATGCAAGCAAATGAGAGAAACAAATACCACTTGCGTCCTGCACACGTGCTCACTGTGTAAGATTCCTCCAATGCATGAGTGATGGGATCATGTAGCTCAAGTGCAGGAAGCAAAATTTGTGTGTGAGATTGATGTTCAATGCATACAAATGAGTGATGAGGAGCCTTGGGTGTTTCAACAATTTCTTGACCTGAAGAGAAACCAACCTCAGGACAACAAGGGATTGACATAACCATTCGCTTGGGTTGAAGTGCCTCGACAGTCTACAGGTTTTCAACTTCGTGGATAGATAGATCATCATAAACATGTGGCTTTGAAAAACCAGCAATGATATAATCAACATCGTGATCGATTATGGGAGTAAAGAGATCCTGACAGCTACAATTACAAAAATCAATGATTTTGTTGGCATCCTCATGATTAGATAAATCAAATAAAGGGGTATATGAGAAGAAATAATGTTCACCCTTTGCATTTTTAGGAAAAGCATATGAAGGATCAAGTGAATTTCAATGAAGCATTTGTCCTGTTTGTTGTTGAATGATGGGCTGACATCTAGTGTGTTCTATGAAATATCAACAATAGGTGCATCCGTTGGCAGATTTACATAAGGAAAATCAGTGATGGCAAAATCACCAAAGATGTCAGGAAAGAATGAAGGAGGTGCAGACAAAAGGAGATCATCCTTCGCCACAAGTTAATGTTCAGGCTCCAGTCATACTCATCATAAATGGCAATGCAGGTTGGTTGTGGAATATCAACTCCATCGATGGCTTGATCCTCGTTCACAATAGGTGTAGAGTCTGGAATGGGAACACAAGATAGTGCAATATAGAGGACAAGAAAAACATGAAGAGCGAGGCTGAGGTAACAAAGGCACATGACAACGCATGGTATTCACAACCAAATCTATGCCAAAATTGAGAGAAGTCATGTTGGGAGGATACAACAGTTGAACACATGTGTGTTCATGTTCTCCCATATCACTCTATGGTGGTGAAGTTGTTTTATGAGGGGACAACAGAAAATCACTTGTGACAACAACTATGTCCATATGTGATTGCATAGCTCCATCACCGAAGTATGTTGAGTGGGTTTTGAAATTCAACTTTATCTTGGTGTTGAATGATTTTTTAAGATAGTATTTGAATCTGTCCCAAAGATATTGAAACTTCATCTAGATTTTTAAAGCTTGAAACTACAATACATGGAAGCACTGCAAAATTACATAGGTGATTATTGTAGTTTCTTCCGTTGTTTTAACAAATTTTTATTAAGAGGTTCCAAATCAAAATGAGGGAAAGCAGATTCAATGAGATCACATAATTGGTGAAGTGAGTGCACACTGTCGGGAGGCAGGTTGTGGCACCATTTTTGTGGGGATTCGCAAAGTGTCTGTGAAATCAAGAAACTAGCCTCTTCATCAAAGAAGTCATCTGCATTATAAATAAATGCATAGAAGTCTTATAAGTACTCAAGCAAATCCACTTCTCCTTCACCATCATGCATGAATTTTGACAAGAGATCAAAAAAATCCTTGGTGATGTTGAGATGTTTGGCATAAGAGAAACATCATGGAGGGACGAGTCTAACAGTCTCCATGACAGATATGCGAAGATTTAAAACAAGATGTCTAGGCTTAGCTTGTCATCTGGCCCTCCTTCTACCACTAGAAATGTTGGCAGTGTTGGAACCCCCAACATGTTGGGGGATCTGCCTGGTAAGAAGTATCAACTAGACCTCAGATCGTTGGTGTAGAAGTCCCAGCAGTGGGTCGTACGGTATTGCCTTGACCACGGTTGTGCACAAAGGTGAGTAGGATTTCCTTTTTGGTAGCAAGATTGTGAGCAGCATAGCAAGCCAAGGAAGGTGCATGAAGGGTTCTAACACATGGAAGGTGGAATGAGTCTGCCCCTTGGAAACCTATGGAAACACGTAGATTGGAAGGGAGCACGCGAGGAAAGATACATCACAAGTTGGAAGATCAGTGAACCAATAATCCAAAGTGATGGTTAAACAAACAACACATATCAATCACATTCATACATACATATATAGAAAGAGTCCATACATGCAGGCGTAATCAAGTAGATACATATATCATTAGTGCAACCAAGACAAATGAAATACAATAAAAACATATGCATGAAATTTGTTGGCTCTGTTATATTAAGAGTGAAGGATATAATCATATAATACAACCATGACCAACCACTACTTCCAATAGCAAAACGTTATAGTCACTGTCGCCTACTCCTCCAAAGAGATGTACTAGCTCTACAGTGTAGAGAAGCCAAGGATCATTACAGTACACTCCAAGCATTCTCTAAGATATTATTATAGGAAGCTTGGCTACTGAAAGCCTATATAATGAGTTATAAGGTTATATAAATAGAAAGGTTGGGGTCACACTTGACATTCCCCTTTGTGACTCTTCACCTACTACATGACTATTATGCTTGACCATCGACACTTAGTCTTTCACTCTTGCAAGATATTACATTACAATTTGTGCATGTATCCATGCAAGACAACATATGCTTTCCCAAGCCATGCAAGATACTATTGTGACTCGGACAACTATGGGAAGACCAAGTCTTTGACATCCTCATGATGATTTATGGTGGCAAACTGATGCCAATCTTGGTAGTCTTTGATGGTGTCTGCTTGCTCAATGGTGACATCTTGATGAAAGTGAACTCTTGCCTCCGTTGAATCTAGGTACACTGTTCTAGCACCTCTTGTTACACTAAAAATTGTCACCATGACTATCTGTAGTTAATATGGCTCCATCAATAGTCATATTATCCTCCTTGTCAAGCCTAATACCTCTGCTCTCCATGTCAAACTTCAAGAAATAGAGAAAGTCAATAAAAATCATGTTTATCTCTGGGTACGCAGGTTCTCTCTACCTTGCCTGCGTGTACGCATCCCAAGCTCATTGTACCTACGTACTTGTACGCTCTGTAAGTCAAAGGATGGTTGCGTACTCCTGTAAAAGTCAAAAGGCGCGAGTTTCATCTTAAAAAAGTTACTTGTGGTCACTTCTAGAGCTTTCTAGAAGAGTGTTTGACGTGTATTGAGCGCCTCCAAATGGTTCATGCATCCCTATAATAGAGGAACTTATCCCATCAAGAGAGGAGCTACCCCATCCAAAAGAGGGAGTATCCCATTGATGTTGGAACTGAATAACTTCCTCTAGAACACTATAAATACAGGCATTGAGCCAAAGGAGGGGAGGTTGAAAGCTAAACATTCCAAAGGGTAGATGCTACTGGAATTAGGACTTCCTTGTAAGCTTGTGAGGAGAGATTACCATCCTTCTTGTTTCATTTGGAAGTGGGTGAGCTTATCAAAGTAAAGGAAAACTCTTGCTGGACCCTGGGAGGAACTTGCACAACACCAAGGCTCAGGTTGTAATGGTTTCTTTTGTTTCCTTAATACAAATAAGTCCATTCTTCTCAACAATTTGTTATTAATGAATTGTTTCATATACTCCTTGGTCTATATGTTGAAAATGCTTTGTTTTATGGAATATTCAGGTGTTATGTAATCGTTTGATTGTTAGTGTATGCAGGTTTCAAAGTGAAGGAGGAGCTCATCTGGATCGACGAGGCTAGACTGCTACAACAAGCGTTGGACTTCAGGTAGGATCGAAAAACACTTGGTTTCTCATATAATAATGCATGTTTAGAGAAGGATTGCTCTTAATTGTCTTGTTTGTCACTAGAGAGTCTTAGACTCCTAGGGAGGTTAGTTTTGTCAGCAAAAATAACTCTTTCCTCATGACAAATTGGCGACTCCATTGGGGAATCCATTGATGTGATTGATTTTTCCTTTGAGTAATACTTTGATATGAAAAGAGTCATTTCTTTTTTGTTTTTTGATTGTTTGACTGTGTTTTTGGGTGGGTTAGCTTAGAGTTAAGTTAGAATTTAGTTTTTCTTAATTTTTCAGTAGTACGCACCCTCTGAGTTAGACACAGTGCGTACCTGTACGCATTGTATCTTTGTACACAGAGCGTGGACGCACCTGGTTAAACAGGCTGCCTGCATACCCTGTTGAAATTGAAAAAAAATCAATTTTATCCATTTCTTCCCTTTAGATTTTGTTTTCGTTAGTCTTTACTGCCCAGATCCACTGGTTGCCTGTCAAAAATCTTCACCTGAACTTGTCCCATTAGTATCAAGAGTTTTAGTGAAATTCATTGAAGTTTTAGCCTTAGGGTTTGGTTTTTGCATTGGTCCTATTGTGACTTTGACTTTAGAAGTTGTGGAACCTTAGATATCTCTGGTTTTGTCAGTCTTCTTAGGAGTCGGACCAGTC
>APFE030213568.1:95021-125687 GCA_000404065.3 Pinus taeda | reverse complement strand
TCTGATATGGCAGAAGAATGAACCCTTTCTCCTTCGCATGTGCGACATAAAAGAGCCCTAGAAATAGTCCCAAAAATTCAGATTTATTTCTTCTCTTCTTCCCTGGCCTAGAAGCAACCTTTTTCTCTTCTTCGCACCTCCCCCTTGACCCTCTTCTTCGCTGACTTCAGAGATAGCTTGATGGTCTATTGGTGAGGTCGCACTGCCCTATATATAGGAGTCTGTCCCTCCTATTTGGGCTAACTTGAGCTAGTGTGCTCGACATGTCTTTAAGTGCACCAAAAAATTCATTTCTTTGAGCCAACTTGAAGAGGAGACTTGTCTTTGCTTTGGAGTATCTCTTTTGACATATTTCTTTGACTCTAATACATAGATTTAGATAGTGTAACATGCACTCATGGGTCTTCAATAATTACATTGACTTTTTGACTTTCCTAGAAGCACTTAGATAGACATGTGCTTGACCTATCAAATGGAAGAAACCCATTCTTGTTAACAACGAAAATAATAATTCTTTTCTTTTACGAGTACAAAGATCAAAATTACATTTATGAAGACCAAACCTAGTTACACTTTCTTCAACAACCATAGCATTGGATTTGTGACATATTCTTCTTCTTTTTCTGAGGACCAAACTTTCCTTTTCTCTTAGCCATGGCAGCAAATGCTTGAACTTGTTCATTTGAACCCACATCACCTTTTGCCTTCAACTTGGTTTCTTCAATCTTACATAATGACCAAAGTTCATTGAATGGGGTAGCTTCCTTCTTTCCATGGATGCTAGATACGAAGTTGCCTCATTCCTCCAGTATTGCATTGAGCACCACAATGGTCGTTTCCTTATCATACATTATTTTCTCTAACTCTTGTAGTTGGTCTCAAATTTTTGACACCTTGATCTAGGGATCAAAAATAGGCTAAAAAATCAACATGCTCAAAATCGCTCGAAACTAGTGCCACATCATAGTGTCTACCGTTCTGATTCTAATGCTGATTGAATCGCCTCAATTCGACACTGTATGCGAAAATTATTGCATTCTTAATTTTTTGGTAAACAACTAAAAGTTAACTTGTAGGGTTGACAGGGCTGCTGATTTGGTAGGCCGTACGATGATGTCATTAATTGACTGCGCAGGGTATGGTATCAGACGGGCCAATCTCGTGTTGACATGTGGCAGGTTCGTACACGCTGGGTTGGCAGTTTGTGGTTGGTTGTTGATTGTTGACGTGGCCTAATTACGAGGCACTGTGTGGCCCAATTAGAGGGCACCACATGGCCCTCTGTTATTGGCCAATTTTTTTGTAAAAGTGTTGAATGGCCTCGACTGGGTTCGACCCCTAGACCTCTAGTAGAGCAACCCACGATTTACTGCCATGCTACAACATTAGTTCTTAACCTATATCAAACTCCAATTACATTTGAATTAAAGTTGTTGGTGCATTGGGGGAAGGGGGCACTTGGTCCCAACCCCACGTTTATGCATTGACGTGACCAGGAGCGCAGTGAAGTGGGGCGGGGCGTTTGGTTAGCCTTGGCCCTGAGCCATATGGGAACCCATGTGATCACAAGCAGAGGCTATGGTAGAGGGGGCAGGCAGATAGACCTCGACCCTTGCTTCTTGTCAATGGATATGACCACCACCCAGGGTTAATGACGGAGGGGCTAGCGTGTGGCACCCAACCCTGGCCATATTGTGCCATATGATTGAAAAAAGGGGCCGTAGTTGGGCCCGTGGCACCCAACTAACTATTCGACATTTTGCACATTCTGCAGCAGGTTTCTCGCCCACCGAACTGCCTATGGTAGGAAGCGTTGCTTGGCTACACCATTTTGTCAATTTGTAGGACAAATAGCAAGGAAATGGATATTGAAGCCTAACTTAGCCATTTTTTCAATCTTTTTGAGCCAAGGAAAAACCTACACATGGGTTTTTGGGTTCTCTAGACATAATGGCAACATTATTTTTGCGATTTGAGCTATGTAAACTGATGTAATTTCATATTTGAGGATATAATTTAAAGGCCCAACATTGGAAGCCGAACCCAAAGTCGTAGCCCAGGATGGGTGAACTCCGTCATCAAATTGTTGTTGTGTGGTGCTATTCATGGTCTATTTTTGTCTATTTTATTTCTGTAAAACCTAACGAAAAACACGAAATTTATGTGCTTTTGCAACTTGATCCATTGCCCACAAGACATAAACTTGCTTGCAAATTTTTTCAAGACACCCTCAAGTTTTTAATTCCAGATTTGTTTGGTATCAGAGCATGGTTGTTTTGAAGGTTTGACTGTGTTTGCAAGTGTTTTCTTGATGCTTACACGATTAAAGTTGAAAAGAGGAGGAGTTCTTAAAGAGCCAAATTCTCAAATTGGTTCAAGGAGGGTCACAAAGTCCTCAAACTCCACTTTTCATGGCAAATGAAGAAGGACATGAGATGAGGTCTGAGGATGAGAGAGTTTTCAAAAGGATTTATATGACATGTCTAAACTGGTGAATGTTTTGTATGAAGAGAGGACAACAAGGTTGCATGGAGAAAGTTCAAATCATCTGAAAGGTAATGGTGGTGATGGGAGCAAGCCTCCACCTCCACCTCCTCCTTCACCTCCACCATCTCCTTCTTCATCACCTTCACATACTCCTCCTAGATCTCCAAAAGGACATGCTAATTCTCCTTTGCTTAAGCTTGATGTCAAGTTTGAATTGCTTATGTACAATGGGAAAGTAAACGCTGATAAGTTGGATAAGTAGGTTCGTCAAGTTGAAGTCTATTGCAGGATTCAAATGATTAAGGATGATGTGATCAAGATCCAGTTGCTTCTCTTCGTTTGGAAAGTGCAATTCTCATCTAGTGGGAGGCTAGAACTCAAAAAGACTTGAAAAAAAGTGTTAAAATTATCTCTTCCCGGAATGCTTTTGTCGCTGCATTAAGAAGACAATTTTATCCATTAGCTAGTATGTAAAAAGCGATTATGGATTGGAAAAACTTCAGGCAAGTTAAAGGTCAGAGTGTCCAAAGGTACACACAAGAGTTTAGAAGAAGATATCTAATCTTCGATGTAGATTTGCTTTCACAAGACACTCTCCTTAAATATGTAGGTGGATTACATAGTTACTTGAAGCATACTATACTGATGCTTAATCCCACCAATCTAGATGATGTATATGTTCATGCAACTCATTTAGAAGCAAGAGTCAAGAATATTCCTCAAGAGACTAGCAAGAAGCCATCCAAATCTGGAGTCAAAGGAAAGGGGAAGTTTAAAGGCAAAGAAAAAAACTAAAAGAATGCTACAGTCAAGAAAGAGGAAGAGAAACCTACTTGTAAGAATTGTTCAAAGGAAGGCCATGATGAAGATCATTGTTGGAAACTACATCCAGAAATGATACCAAAGAAGTACAATAACAAGGGGAAACAAAAGACTGTTGCAACAACTCAACAAGATCTAGGATTTGATTCAGGGGATGAGACCAAAATCACAACCATGGGAATGAAAGGTAAAGCTTCTATTGCAAGTACTAGTTCTTCTAGTAAGCCTATTGAGTCTCAAAATGATAAAGAGAGAATTGAGCTTTTCCATATCAGGGTCATAACAAAACATACCAAAGCTGATACCTTATTGGATGGTGGATCCCAAGTTAACCTTATTTCTGAAGCTATTGTTAAGAAACTAAACGTAGAAACTACACCTCATCATAAACCTTAGCCTTTGGGTTGGGTATGTGAAAATGCCAAATTGCAAGTGGCAAGAAAATGTAAACTTAAATTTGCCATCACTGCAAACTTTATTGATGAGGTAGAGCTTGATGTTGTACCACTTGACATATGTGGAATTGTTTTAGGGAGTCCATACTTGTATGACTAAAAATCCATATTCTATCACCATGAGGACAAATATCATCTTTTTAAAGATGGAATTGAGTATATTATTAGAGCACATCGCAAGAAAATGAACTTATCTCTTGTAAGTGCTGGTCAAATGAAAAAGCTTGTAAATGCTAGTAAGAATTTTGTGTTATTTATGATCAAACCTAAAGATACTTTTGAATCTGAAACTTTCCAAGGATGTGATTCAAAACTTAAGCATGATTTGGTTGAAGTCATTAATGCTTATGACAATATGTTACAGGATCCTAAAGGGTTGCCTCCTAAAATAGGAATCCAACATGAGATTCAATTGCAACAGGATGCACCTCTTCCAAACATTGGCATGTACAAAATGTTAGTTTTGGAGACTGCAAAAATTAAGAAGCAAATTCAAGAGCTACTTGACAAAGGGGTCATCAAGACTAGCACATCTCCTTATGGTTTCCTATTGTCTTGGTTCCAAAGAAGGATGGTACATGGCACATGTGTGTGGATTTTAGAGATTTGAACAAAATCACGGTAAATAATCGTTATCGTCTTCCTCTTATTGATGATTTGCTAGATCAGTTAACGGATGTTGTTTATTTCACTAAGTTGGATTTGAGAAGTGGTTATCACCAGATAAGGATTACTGGAGGTGATATTTGGAAGATTGCTTTCAAGGCAAAACACGGTTTGTTTGAATGATTAGTTATGACGTTTGGGCTTTGCAATACACCTGCAACATTCATGAGAGTTATGAATGATGTGTTGAGACCATTCTTGGATGATTTTGTCATAGACTACTTAGATGATATTTTGATTTTCAGTAAGACTCAAGAAGAGCATGTCAAGCATGTGAAACAAGGTTTAGATGTCTTAAATAAAGAGATTGTATATGAAGATTTCTAAGTGTGAATTTGGGAAAACCTCTTTGGTTTATTTGGGTCATATTGTAGGAAGGGATGAATTGAAAATTGATCCCTCAAAAGTTGAAGTTATAGTCAATTGGCCTAAACCCAACAATGTAACAGAAGTAAGGAGATTTTTGGGAGCAACCCAATATTGGAGAAAATTTATAGTTAACTTCTCACTCATTGCAACAACGTTACATGCATTGAAAAGTGTGAAACAAGTCTTTCAGTGGGGAGGCAAGCAACAAAAGTCCTTCAATACATTGAAAGAGAATATCAATACAACACCAGTTGTTGCACTTCCATATCTTAAGCAACCATTTGAGATTCAAACTGATGCAAGTGATTATGCCATGAGAGAAATTTTGATACAAAATGGTAAGCCTATCTGTTATCATTCTGAAACCTTTACCAATGTAGTAATTAACTATCCAACTTATGATAGAGAGTTGTATGATTTGGTACAAAGCGTGAAGAAATGGAAGCATTATTTGATGAGTAAAGAAACGATTATTCATACTAACCATCAACCTTTTTAATATTTACAGTCGCAAACCAATCTACAACAAGCTAGATATTTCAGGTGGATGGGATTCCTAATTTCATTTCGTAATCCGGTATAGGAAAGGTATATACAACAAAGTTGCTGATATGTTATAAAGGCCTATTGTTAATGCATCTGTCCTTCTTAAGCATAACTCAATAATGCATGAAAGTTATATTGAACAATATGCTTAAGATGATTTTAAAGATGTTTATGCAACTTTGATTCAAGGAAATCATGTTGAAGAGTTGGATTATCATGTTCATAACAAGTTGTTGTATCATCTTGGCAACCTCTAATTATGTGTTCCACAGGGTGAAAGAGTCAATGTCATATGGGAAGCCCGCTCCTCTCTTATTGCTAGTCACTTTAGTGTAAGAAAAACTGTTGCACAAATTCAGAGGTATTGTTTTTGGCCTCGCATGAATGAAAGCGTTTCAAGGTATGTAAGAGGATGTCCCATGTGTGCTACTAGCAAGCCTAGCAACAGGAAATTGAGTTTGTACACTCCACTTCCTATTCCTTCTCGTCCTTGAGAAAGTATTTCTAGGGATTTTGTAGGGCTACCAAAGTCAAAGAAAGGTCATGATTATCTTTATGTTGTTGTGGATCATTTAAGAAAAATGTGTGTGTTGATGCCATGTAAGAAACATGTTACAGTTGAACAAAATGCAAAAATGTTCTTATAAAATGTATGGGTTCACTTTGGGTTTCCCACTTCTATTATTTCTGATCAAGATTCTCGATTTGACGGGAAGTTTTGGTCAAGTTTATGGGAACTCATGGACATCAAGTTGAAGAAGAGCACAACATTTCATCCACAAACCAATGGCCAAACAAAAGTGGTAAAAAAAACAATAGTGCATCTCATTCGTGGATATTGTGGTAAGCATCCTAAACTTTGGGATGAACATTTGCATTACATCCAACTTGCCTACAATTGTGCCAAGCACTCATCTATGCAAGTATCTCCATTTGAAGCTTGTTTGGGTTATTTGCCAAAGTTTCCTTTGGATTTCATCTTTGGTAAAGGTATTGCAGTAGATGAACATAGTGACGTGTACAAAGCCAAGCATTTCATTGAACAAATTTAGCTAGTTCATCAAACTGTACAAGAGCAGCTTGAGGAAAGCAGAGTCAAATACAGGGCAAGACATGACAGGCACCAGGTTGATCATGATTTTCAATTGGGAGATCAAGTGTGGTTATAAATCAACAAGGAAAGACTTCAAGGTGAAGGTAAAAGGCTTAAGCTAGTTATATTTGGTCCTTTCAAAATTTTGGAGAAGATTGGTAACAATGCTTTCCGATTATATTTGCCACCTTATATGCAAATGTATCTGTTGTGAATGTGGAAAACTTGAGATTGTATGAGCCTCATATGATTGATGATCAAGGAGAGAATGTTTAGATTCCATCTATAGAAGATTTTTCCCTTGAATATTTAGATGAGTTACCGGAAGATACAATTCTTGACGTGAGAATCAAGACTTCACGTAGAGGTGATGTGGAGTATCTTTGAGTGGGGTTCAAAGGAATTAATTCAAGTAAAACAAGGTGGATTGAGATCAGGAAAGTGAGGGAGCTATACCCTCACTTGTTGAATAAAAGCAGATTTTTGGTGGTCCAAAAGCTTCTAGTGATTTGAGCTATGTAAACTGATGTAATTTCAGATTCGAGCATATAATTTGAAGGCACAACATTGGACGCTGGACCTGGAGACGTAGTCCAGAAGGGGTGAACTCCGTCATCAAATTGTTGTTTGTGTGATGATGTTCACGGTTTATTTTTCTTTGTTTTATTTCTGCAAAACTTAACTAAAAATGCTAAGTTTATGTGCTTTTGCAACTTGATCCATTGCCCAAAAGACATAAACTTGCTTGGAAACTTTTTCAATAAATCCTCAAGTTTTTAATTTCAGATCACACCCTCATAAAGTATGAGGTTATTCCTTCTTCCATTGATATCTTCATTTTGTAGAGTTCGGTTCTTAATGATATTACTTCTCATGCAGTAAGTACAGAGAACAATTCTACATGTTTATCATGATATTACTTCTCATGCAGTAAGTACAGAGAACAATTCTAATATGGGATGAGAGAATCCTTGATTGATTCTATAAGCATTCTTTGAGCCCATATTTCTCTCTTCATGTATTTTGCTAGGGCTTGAGCTTCTTCCTTTGGTGGTTCAACAATAAAACACTTAATGTGATCAAGGACTTCATTTTCTATGAGGATCAAATCTCTCCTCTTCTTTCATGCAAGATAGTTTGTTGACCCAACCAATTTGTTGCTTTCCTTGCAAAATGAAGTCATTTTGATAGATTTAGATGTGGACATAAAGATACCTACCTGTGAAGATACTCCTTGATGACAATATCTTTAACTTGATGTCTTCTTGATTTTGATGATGATGTTGATAATAGAAGATGTTTTGCTGATGAAGATGTTTTCCTTCAAAAGTGATCTTTGGCTCATAGAGAGGGAGATCACCTTGATTTCTTGATGATGATGACAATGCCTTCTCCGTATTTTTCTTTTATGTAGAGGCTTCAAGATGCATCAATGTGAAGTCCTTCTTTGAGATGAGACAAGGTCCTTGAGATCTTTTTTTTGATGATGATTGATGAAAGTGTGAACTCCTCAAGAATGCTTCAAATGTAGAACCCTTTTTCGAATGAGCTAGGGTTTTGAGATCTTTTTGTTGTTGCTTCTAGATGGTGTGATCCTTGAAATGAATAGTCCCTTTTGATGCTCCTTAGATACTTCCTTCAAGATGATGAGGGGATTAGTCCTTCTAGTTGATTGATGCTCTTGATGTTTTTCTTGTGCTTCAACTTTTGAGTGTCCTTTTAGTTGCCCTTCCTTGACTTGTCACCTTACCTCTAATAGGTGATTTCTCTTATTTCGATAACTGCTTGTGATATATATTTTTCACTTAACTTGATTAACTTTCTTCTTTCACTTAATAATTATTAGTGTTCTCTACCATCAAACAACTATCAAACAATAAAATTGATAAGACAATAGGACACAAGATGTAGGCTATTAGCCAAGGCCAAAACCTCTCCTTTTGAGAGGAAAACCCACAAGAATTCTTCTTTTCTTATAGACCTTAAATTGACGAATTCCAAGACCTATGACCCTTGTCAAATGACCCCTCCAAGACCAAGTCACAATTTGTCTTTGAAGACCTTTTCTTCCTCCAAGTCAACATTGGTCAAACTGAATGCAAAACTATTGATTTTGACTTCTTGTCAATCTTCGGCCTCTTATCATAGGCCTGCAATTTTCTACATGCCTGTGATCTCTATGATTCCACACATGTGGACTGATTAGGGCAGATTTGTCGAACTTTCCTTCTTCGTTGGAGATGCTCTTTCTTCCTTGACAACTCGGCTTGGTAAACTGATCTTAGACACCTTAATTTTCGCCCACCTGAAGTGATTGCAATTTTGATCTTCGCAGCTACAGAAAGTAGTCGTAACTGTCTTGCACATGTGAGATAAGTGACTTAAAACCAATCCTTTTAAACTTTAATTTTCTCCTCCTTTTCTTCTTTTTCTTTTGCTGGATTTTCTCGAACTTCTTGAGCTTTAGGAAGAACTTGATTTATGCCTCAACAAATGAGGTCGAGCTCTCTATTTATAGGCTTCATGTCACTGATTGTGGGTTGACTTGTCACTGTCCCTGTGCCAATTTGCCACTGTTTGGTGAGCCGACTGCTTGCATCTTGATAAGGTCTTGGAGGATCCTTTGACTCTATTTGACTCAAATAAAAAATTATTTTACATGTAATATGCCCAATGGGTCTTCAATTCATGATTTTGACTTAATAGAATTTATGACAAACCTAGAAGCAATGAATGGGTGCTTGACCTAAAATAAATTTCTCTTGAGCACAAAACCCATGCCTCAAGGAATAATAATAAATTTATTTTTCTCTTTTCTTAAAATACATAAAATCATGATTATATATGTCATTATGAAGACCAAACCTAGTTACATATTTCAGCACCAATAACATGGTCTTGTCCACACACAAGGTGCTTTACACGCTATGCAAGATTCTTCAAAATCGACATCTTCTACATACAACTCCTTCATGCATTCCAAATCCACCACTTCACTGACAAAGTGTTGAGTAACAACACTTTCGTACTCAAAGCATCTACAACCTTGTTCAACTTTTTAGAACTATGCTTCAAAACAAATGTATAACTTTGCAAGAATTCAACCCATTTAGGATGCCTTTAATTCAAATTACTTTGATTGGTTATATATTGTAATGCCTTGTGATTAGTAAACGAGACAAATTCCTTGGGCAACAAATAGTGTCTAGAATTCTTCTAATCCTACATAATAGCATAAAATTCCTGATCATATACATAATACTTCTTCTCGGCATCGTTCAACTTCTCATTGAAGAATGGTATTGGTCTGCTTTATTCACTTAAAACTACTCCAATTGTTGTCCCACTTGTGTCATAGTCAATTTGGAATACTTTATCAAAATTCCAAAGCATCACAAGTGGTTTCTTTGTCACCTTCCTTCTTAGATATGCAAATTCCTTCCCTGCTATTGCTGCCCATTTAAAATTCTCCTTCTTTGAGCACTCAGTAAGAGGTGCATAAATCTGGCCAAAATTCCTAATGAATTTTCGGTACAAACTTGCCAATCCAAGAAAGCTGCTCACGTCAAAAGTAGACTGGGGTGTTGGACATTCCAAGATAGCCTTCACCTTCTCAAAATCCATCTTCAAATCTTCCTTGAAAATCACAAATCCCAAGTACACTAACTCATCCTTCATGAATGTACATTTCTTCAAGTTGATCAACAACTTCTCTTCCTTCAGCCACTGCAACACTTTCCTTACATGCTCCAAGCGCTCCTCTTTGTTTTCGTTGAAAATTAAAATGTCGTCCAAGTACACTACAATAAATTTTCCCAAGAGTGGTTTCAAGCAGTGTTGCACGAAGCGCCCCCCCCTCCCCGGTTCCAAGCCCCGAAGCGCGTCCCGTACGGAAGCGCCTAGGAAGCTTGGCCGGAAGCGGCGCTTCCGAATTCGGAAGTGCTGCTTCGGCATTTTTAGACGCTTCCTGGAAATTTGGAAGCGTTGTACGGAAGCGTCGCTTCCGAAGCGCCGAAGCGTGCTTCGTACGACGCTTCGGGTGTCGGAAGCATGGCGCTTCGGAGGAGGAAGCGTACGCTTCCCAGACGCTTCCCAGACGCTTCCGTACGCTTCCAGAAAAGCTTCCGGAAAAGCGTTTAGAAAATCGTTTTTTTTTTCAATTTTTTTTAAATTTTAGGTTAGTTTGCTTGTTGGGGTGGGTCCACCTTGGGTTAGGGTGACGAATGAAGGCAAAAAAATATATATAAATATAGCAGAAGCTCTCTCATGGTAATGTTAAATTCTTAAAGTAAAAGGATGAAAATGAAAAATATTTCATCCTTTAATTAAATTTTTAACATTAACCATGAAATGACTCAGATGTTAGAGAGTGGTTCCAGCCTCATTGGACTTCATATGGAGAAATAGAATTTATATTCTATTCAAAATTCAGCAGACTAAACAGTTTATCAGGAATCAGGACAATGGATTGTGGCATCATTAGATTATATCAAGTATGAAAGTATGGGGATTAGCATTTAATCAAGAGCACCAAGCCCTATATGTACCCTAGTGTTGGTGGTGTTAATTGTTGAACTCCTTTGTCACGCCCTTAGCAAAATTACCTATCAATCAAGTCAAAATCATCGACCAAGCATGTTAAGCTTTTTCTACCATAACTTAAGTCTTGAATTATGTAGTTTGATCAAAATTGGGAAATGTTGACTAATATCCCTAGACAATCGAGGTAGAGGCAAAGGCTAGACAAGAGAAGAATCTAGATTCTAGATGGTTGATGCATCTAAATGGTTGATGCTCGAATAGTTAATCATTAATGTACAATGGATGTTATATCTATCTTGATTTATGCAAAAATATGCATGTTTTCATGTCTTCTACAATTAATTTGGTATTTTGGATGTTTGTTTTGAGTATAAATGCAAAAAAATATAAAATATATATATATATATATAGCAGACACTTCCGCGGACGCTTCGCTTCCTAGATTTTTTGGAAAATGACGCTTCGGCACCCTCGCTTCCAAAAAACGCTTCCGCTTCGTGCAACATTGGTGGTGCCTCAAGGCACTTCACTAGTTACAAAGAAGCTCTCTATAATCTGATAGAGAAGGAAACCAACCTGGAAATTGTTCTTGGAGATAATTCAAAATATCCCATCAAAGGTGTAGGAAATGTCACTCTTGAATTGAATCAGGGTAATACAATCCACCTACAAGATGTATTATATGTACCTGATCTCAAAAAGAACTTGGTGTCCATTTCGGCTATGGAAGACAAAGGCTACAAGGTGGCCTTCAGTGATGGCAAGGTACGTGTATGGAAAAAGAATATTAAAGATGCCTTCACTCTTGGGTTTCGAGTTGATTCATTATATCAAGTCAGAGGAAGTCCGCTAGGTGTCATGTCTTGTGACACATCTCTTCAGTCCGAACTACAGCATCGAAGGTTTGCTCACCTTCATTATAAAGCTCTACCCGATGTAAGACAAACGGTGACAGGGATGCCCGAATTCTGAGTAGAACAAGAAGGTGTATGTCCAGGATGTGCTGAAGGAAAGCTCAAAAGGGGACCATTCCCCTCAAGCCAAAGCAAGGCCTTCGATATATTGCAGTTGGTTCACTAAGACATATCTGGTATGATGCCTGTGAACTCCTTGGGATGATATTCATATTACCTCACTTTTACAGATGATTATTCTCGCAAGACTTGGATATACTTCTTGAAAAAGAAGGATGAAGTGTTCTCCTGGTTTCGACACTTCAAAGCCTTGATCAAGAATCAAACCGAGAAAAAGATCAAAACCTTAAGGACTGATAATGGGACTGAATATGAATCCAATGAGTTTCATGATTTTTGAAATGAGGCTGGCATTAAGAGGGAGACTACTACACCATATACTCCTGAGCAGAATGGTGTGGCAGAAAGGAAGAACTGTACGATTGTGGAAGTTGTCCGTGCTATGCTCCATGATCAAAGACTTCCGAAGTTTTTATGGGCCGAAGTTGCAAACGCTGCCGTATATGTACAAAACCAATGCCCTCATCAAGCATTGGGTTCCAAGACTCCCAAAGAGATGTTCAATGGTAAGAAACCTGACGTATCTCATTTTAGAATTTTTGGAAGTCCTCTATGTTTTCATGTGCCGAAGGAGAAAAGGAATAAATTGGGTGCATTTGGAAAGAAAGGGATCTTTGTAAGCTATAGCGAAAATACTAAGGGCTATAGAATCTATGTGGTTGGTCAAAGGGAAGTCGAGATTAGCCATGATGTCACCTTTGACGAAGATATGGCTCTTAGCAAAGTTGACAATCTTCCTACTCTAAGGGGATCTAAAGACGTTGACACGAGGGAACCGAAGGAAAAAGAAGATGAGGCGATGCCTGATGTGGAAGAACCTATGGATCCTATTGATCCTCCTCCGCAAGAGCCTTCCTCTTCCAGGAAGAGGCCTTCATGGCTTAGGGGGACACTTGATAATGCTAAAGGACACATTGCACCCTGAGGAACCTTCCGTGAAAGTAAGAAGCCAAACAGGTATCAAGGATACCTAACCATCATGAGCACAATCATCCAAAATGAGCCTTGATCATTCACAGATGTTGTTAAGCATCAAGTATGGAAGGATGCTATGACCGAAGAATATGAGTCCATTATGAAAAACGATGTTTGGGATGTGGTCCCCAGACCTCAGGACAAAGTCGTTGTCACCTCAAAATGGCTTTACAAGATAAAGCATGCAGTTGATGGAAGTGCAGAAAAGTACAAGGCTCGTTTTGTCGCTTGTGGCTTCTCCTAGAAGGAGGGTATAGACTATGACGAAATATTTGCACCTATTGCCCGATATACCACCATCTGCTCAATCATAGCCCTTGCTGCTTCGCGAGGATGGAGCCTACATCAGATGGATGTCAAGACTGCATTCTTACATGGTTTGATCAAAGAGGAGGTCTATGTGGAGCAACCCGAAGGATTTGAGATTTATGATCAAGAATCTCATGTGAGCAGGTTAAAGAAGGCCCTCTATGGGCTAAAGCAAGCACCCCGAGCATGGTATGAGAGAATTGATAGCTACTTGATGAAGCTGGGATTCATCAAGCCTCTCATACTGGTGCTTTATGGTGACAACCTCTTTCTAACAGATGCAGACCCTCTCATTCACAAATGTAAGAGGGAGCTGGCTTCTGAGTTCGAGATGAAAGACCTAGGGCTCATGCACTACTTCCTAGGACTAGAAGTCTGGCAGAAAGCAGGGGAGATTTTCCTATCTCAAGGAAAATATGTGGTGAAAATATTGGAAAGATTCGGCATGGTGGACTGTGAGCCCGTAACTACCCCAATGGAGCTTGACTTCAAGAAGTTAAGTCATAGTACTGCCGGACCCATTTTACAAAATGCTACCAAGTATCGACAACTCGTCGGAGCATTAATGTTCTTGGTGAACTCCTGTCCAGATATATGTTTTGCAGTCAACACTTTGAGTCAACATATGGTTGAGCCTCGCCACTCACATTGGATTGGTGCCAAGAATCTGCTGAGATATATTTGTGGCACAATCACTCATGGGTTGAGATACAGTGTCGGAGATGTGAGACTACTTGGGTATACTGATGTTGATTGGGCAGGCAGTGTGGTGGACCGAAAGAGCACTTTCGGGTGTTATTTCTCTTTGGGTTCTGCCTCGATATCCTGGATGAGCAGGAAGCAGAAGTCGGTGGCTTTCAACACCGCCGAGACAGAGTACATTGCTACTAGCATGGCCTCCTATGAGGTAGTCTGGTTGAGAAAACTCTTTAGTGAGCTATTTGGATTTACATTGGATACCACCGTGATTCTATGTGACAACCAGAGCAGGATCCGTTTATCAAAAAATCCAGTATTTCATGGTCGCTCCAAGCATATCGATATTAGGTACCACTATATTCGAAATATGGTGCAGCGAGGAGCAATAAGGCTCCAACATATCGATACAGATAAACAGGTCGCCGAAATTCTAACAAAGCCCCTAGGAAAGGTCAAATTCCTGACTTTCCGAGAACGACTTGGTGTCATCTAGAGACCCTCTTATGAGGGTCGAGTATGATGCATTGAGCTCTAGGAGCTCCAGGGGGGGTGCAAAGTACTTCTTGGAGCAACATGTGACCAGAGGGCGACTCACCATCCCCTAGTAGTGCACTATGTACAGGGTAAAGGTTCAACCTTCCCCTATGACACCCCGTGGCGACTATGGCACAAGATGATTAGTTTTCCTGTGGGCCAGGATGATTCGTACTCCGTGATGATTGTGGAGCGCGATGATTAGTTCTCCTGTAGACCAGGATGATTAGTTCTCTGTGGCATCCACTGGATAAGATGATTCGTTCTCCTGTGGACACGATGATTAGTTCTCCTGTCGAGGCATCCTACCCATACAGTCTAGGACTCAAGGGAAGTACCTCTCATCTAATCAAATGAGAAGGGAAATGAGGATAAGGACCATAGTAGTTCTATCGATGGACGCATCGTTGTATCTACCGTACTCCCTATGCTAGGATGACCTCCATTGATCTGGGATCAATGATACTGATCTAGGATCAGTGAGAGTGGTATACACTTTGAGACTGACTTCGAGTCAGTGGAGGATGGTATGATACATCCTCGATCATTTCTTCTTCTTCATAGTTCGAGCAGAGCAGAGTAGGGTCAAGTTGTACAGGACAGTGCATTTGATGGATGGACAACAGTCACAGTCCGACAGATTGCAGATGAAGTTCTCCCTAATTGAGAGGGAGTGTTAAAATTGGCAACTAGGGCCAAACTCCATGTGGGTCACCTTATTTATGGTTGCTGATATTTTTCCGAGATTTCTCTCGTCAAGAGGTAAAGGATTGATCTAAAGATCATCCGATTCCGATAAGTATTTATGAAGATATGAATTTACTTTTATTATGGACAAATTGTCAAGGTCGGCCAACAACTTATGTAGGCTCAGACGCCCAACAGTCATGTCTATTCAACCTCAACATCTTACATATAAATACAAGGAGCATTCTCCTCATTTGGACACTTCACTCTCACACACATCTTTCTCTCTCTCCTGCGTAGAAAAGAGTCTCTCTCTCTTTCACGTGTGGCTAAAAGGAAGATGTCCTAAAGCAAAGAGGACGCAGAAACAAGACAACAAGCATCTTTGACCAACGTTGACCAGCATTGACCCTCTAAGAAGTGTGGATTGGGTGTGGTTGCCTCTCCTAGGCAGGCCGAAATTTTTGGCACAAAAAATCGAGGTGATCTGACCTCTGGTTTGACTGATATTGACTGCCCTAGTTTAGGGCTGCAATTGACTTCAAAAATCTGCAATTTGACTGAACTTTTGGGGCTGTTTCTTCAGGCTATTCGAGGACAAGTTGACCAGAAATTAACCAAGTACATTAGAGGTGAATTTCAGCTAGTTTGACCAAGTTTGACTTCGTTGTTCTAGGGTTTGCTGTTGCTGATATAAAATTACAGAATTCAGATTTTGTACTATTTCTCTCTGTTGAACTATTGAAGATAAAAGAAGATTTGATCAAAGGGTTTCCCCAAATTGGGGGTTGTCCCTGGCTAGCCACCACATCTTGTGTCTCTTGTCTTGGCTTGTTTTCGGTTGATCATTTAATGTTCTATCTGCACTTTACTTAATGCATATGTGATTGCTAATCTGTGGCTAATGAAAGAAAAATAAGTAAATTGCTCTAAGCATAGAACATACCATGATTTAACAAGAGTTCTACTGGGAAAAGTTCCTTTGAGTTAGTTTATGGCTTGGATGTTACCCTTCCTGTGCATTTGAGGCTACCAGCTTACCAATTGTTACAAAGTTTTACATCTGATAAAGATGTTGTGCAATGTAAGATTGACCAAATTGTAGAATTGGATGAAATCAGAAGAAGAGCCTTTGAGCATTGTTGTAAAAATCAATCTAAGGTAAAAATAATTTTTGACAAATCATCTAGGAATAGAATGTTTTCTAACAATGAGATGGTTTTGTTATGGGATCGCATGAATGAAAAGCCTAGTAATCATGGTAAGTTTGACAGTTTGTGGCTTGGACCATACATTATCAGGGAAGCAAATGGACATAATTCCTACCATTTGAGCGCTTTGGATGGAATACCACTCGAGTTACCTGTGAACAGCCAACTGCTCAAATTGTTCTACAAAGAAAATATCTAATGCCATGGGCATCTTTTTGTATCATATTTCTAACCTTATCCCGTGTCATTTTTGTTTAATTAGTTTTACTTTCATGAATAAATTGTCATATATGCTCCTAGAATAAATTTCCATTTCTTTATTTATGTACTTTATTTTATTTGATGATATTTTGAATAGATATTGTTGATATATGTCTTTCGTCGGTGGATGCAGATTCCAGGTTCTTGCACACCATCACTTTGTATCTAGCATGCATCTCCATATGGAGCCAAATGTTGACCGCTAGAGTGGCACCCTGATGATTAAATGAAAGACTCCATGCCTAGAGGACACTTGTACCATCAAATATTAGCAGTCAACAGAGTTTTTTTACCTCTGCTTCTATCTTCTTATCATCTTTCGTGTACCTAGATTCCACACCCTATGGGGAATTGTAATAAGTGATACTAATAATGATGAGTTTTTGAGTCTATAAAAGGCCTAGGATGTTGGGACTCGATCAGCAAACGAGTACACCTTCGAGGGTTTTTTTTATTTGGTTAATTATCCCTTCTTTTTCAAAGGCGGATAATTTTATGGGTTTTTTCACTCACTTTTCACCCCAAAGTTGAGATGACAGTTTGAAGGTTGAGCCCCTAACATATCTTAGTGTCTAGAGTCGATGTATATTACCAAACTACATCACACAAAAAAAATCGTGAAATTTGGCTAGGTCTCAGTAGGATTTTTTAATAATTAAAAATTTCCCGCAAAATAGATATTAAATTATTTTCTATGTAATGGTGTAAATAAGTGGCCTTAGGAAATGTCTGAGGCATGTGACTACTTGAAATTCATCCTCAAAGGCCCAAGATTATCCTTGGACCCAATCTGAGGGTCAAAAGGTGACTTATAGTCCCTCAAAAGATGATTTTCCTAGTGACAGTGGCAAAAAATGAAAAAAAAAAATCAATAATTGCAAAAATTTCTAAATTTTTGCAAAGTCAAAGAAAGTCAACCAAATGACATGGCAGTTCCAAATGAAATTCAAAGATGATGCGGTAATTATGTGGGGCCCACCACATGAAGCCACAACTCAATTCAAATTCAAACCGACCCACATTGAGCTCATGAGAAGTACATACAAGCAAATGTATGAAGTGACTTTGATTTAATTTAAATCAAATGTTAATTGAAGTCTAATGTGAAAAAGTTAAAAGAAGTTGGAGGGACCCCACATGACTCCTTGTCCACACATAAGTTGGGAAATATGCACATGCTAATTAAAGCATCCACGCTGGCCCAATCAAAGTGTCAACACTCCAGCTCCACGCAAATCAGCCAACAACAATTCAGTTCAGCTTGTACACAGCAATTAGAGGCAGTTTTATGCTCATGATATTACACAACAGACTTTTAAGAAGATATTTACGTTACCAATCAAGTAGACAGGTCCATGTATGGGCAAATCAAAGCATCCACGTTGGCAGTCAAAGATCAACGCTACAGCAAGGGAAATCAGCGCATGGTTCAGATTTTGTGATGGCAGATCTGATTGATCTTATTGCTATTATTTTGGGAGCATATCTCTACACAACTTCACATCCTTTACACTTGTACGCACA
Organism: Pinus taeda; assembly: GCA_000404065.3. Taxonomy (NCBI): domain Eukaryota; kingdom Viridiplantae; phylum Streptophyta; class Pinopsida; order Pinales; family Pinaceae; genus Pinus; species Pinus taeda. The sequence goes on along the minus strand of APFE030213568.1, from coordinate 107,473 downwards.
GTAAACATCCGTCAATACGCAGCAAAGAGGACAGCATTGGAATTCCCTTGGATTTTTATTGAGATTCGATGGGAGTTTGTCTCCCCACCACTTCTACTCTCAACGTACTTGGCAGCTAGGGAAATCTACATGATCTGTGGAGATGACACACACAGTTAGTCACAGGAGTTCACACCAACAGTTTGAGTAGAGGTGTCATTCCTTTGATGGATTTGGCGAGAAATCAAGGGGAATGTGCTCCCTGTTTAGCTCCTACACTCCACACATGGCAACCAGCATAGGAAATTCGAATTTGGCACATGAGTATGTTGTTCGGCTTCAAGAAAAACATTGTCACATCTTAGAAATCAACTTACACACTTGGCATTGGAGCTCCACTTATCAAATTCGAATTTCCTTTCGATCATCATCAACATGCCACTTGTCATTTCATTTTTCATTTGGACTGGCTCCCATACTTCTATTAAAATGAGCCTTTGGCTCTCATATTGTATCTTTAGACCGAGCTATTGGGCTTACGGAGACTCTACTGGATTTTGTATTCAATTTCATATAATAAAGAGACTTTGGGGTACACTATTGTGTTGGTGTTCTCCTTCCATTGCTTGAGGTGATGTTATTTCAATTGTTGTGCTTTACATTCTACATGTATGTTGGATTATGTTAGTTATCAGTTTGCCACTTGTTTGGATTAACATATGCAAGCTATCTTGTATGGTTTTTGGGGTTAGAGAAATACTCTAGGAAGAGGAGCACTAAAAAATTTTTGGTGAAATCTCTAGTCTTCTCCTCCATTGTATAGTCTAATCCCTTTATGATTGTTGACATCTTTTTCCAAGTTTGTAGAGATCTTTAGGCTTGGTTGAAGGATTTACTTGGGCGTGGAGTAACTCTCCAATAGACGAACTAACTCCCAAGATCAAGAATAGAATGACCCAATCGATTTGCCTCAAAGATCCCACCAAACAATTTTGAAAGAGGGAGTTTCCTTTCCTCTAGCCTATTTAAGATCACATAAATTTAAATTCAATATTTTTCTTGATCAATATCTTGTTCTTTCAAGGATTTTATTTGTTACCTAGAGCATGGTTTTAACTAGACAAGTATGGAGTTCTACTTGCATGTCTTGATCTAGTTCTTGTACACTAATTGTAGATTATCATTTTGACTCTTTCATGTCATCTTTCCACTCATTTTGGATCTGTTTTGCAGCCCCTTTTGAGCAGATTTAGACGAAAATTCAAGGAGGTTGTGAGTATTTGAGGCATCATTTCTTGGAAGGTCGAGTTCTACCTTGAGGGCGTTATCCTTCTCTCACTAGGATGTGGGCTAGTGGAGGCTTAGCCTCTCTCCTCGGCGCTGAATACAACTCTCTTTGTGGCTGATTTGATCACTGCAAATATGTTTCTTGTATTTTCAGATTTTGTCAAAGGCTCTCCTATAGTTGTTACTTGAAGAAATCTAGCCCTTGGAAGTGGCATGTTGTAAAAGACTCATTTGGTTTCCTTGGGAAGTCTTCTCAAAAACCTTTATTTTCTCTATTTGTAACCAATCTCTAATAAAAAGATTATTTTTCTTGTGAGGGAGCTTGGAATTTTTCCCATGGTATCCTTTCTCTCCATTTAGAAGGGGGATCATTGCTTGTGGGTGGACTAATCTCTTAGTTTAGTTACTCCAATTTCTTTGTTAATCTCATTGTTAAGCTCATTCGTGCATGATTAGTTTCTTAACATAACACTCACATCCATTCTCATTTTAGCATACATTTGAGATTGGTTTATGTTTACCATTTCCATTTCTTGAATACTTGTATTTGGCAATCTACTACAACACATGCAATTTTTCTTTTGATGCAAGCAAGTATTTTATATTTATTGGGCAAGCTTAAACTAGTTTAATTTATCCGTCTACTTCGGTTTCACAAGTCTCTTGAGCACATTGTTTTATCATTGTCAATTTATATTATGTGGCATTATCAAAATTGTTGGATCTTTCTTGTGTCATTCCATTGAAACAATTTGGCATTGATTTCATTTACTTGCAAAACAACATATTTGGAACTTGTGGAGCTACATTGAGCTATTTTCACTTTCCTTTTCCATTGAAAGATATTGGTATTATTTATTTGAGCATTGTCTTTTATTTTGAACATTGATATCAATACTTTCGTGGAAGCAATAGCACTCACTCATGCATTTCATCTAGGCATTTTAGAATAAAAAGGCTTCCATGCCAGGCCCCAAGTCTCACTAAAATTAACCTCCAAGCATAAGCTTGGTTGATAGAAAGTATAGGGAAAAAAACTTTCTTGGAAAGTTCTTCCATTTGGTACGAAGTAAAGTAAAAGTGTGACCCTGCAATGATGAAAATGGCTTGTCCCCTTGTAGGAACAAAGGCACACGTTGGCTCCTAATACTCAGGGGATGGGTATCGTTAATGACACCTTCGTGCCCTCGCCCCCTCTTTCTTACAGCCACCCCAATTTTTACCCTTTGGTAAGAGCTCAAGAAGAGGACTTCTCATTTAGATTAGACATTTTAGATTAAAAATAACCAAAATTAATTGCATTCAAATCTAGTATAGGTGCATCTCATGCTAATACATCTTATGATTTCACTTGCAATTGTCCATTTTACTTGTCATTATTGAATATTTTATGTTGGCAAGCATTGTTTCATTTTCCTTTTGCAAGTAGAACACTAGTCGATTTTCCTTTTGCAAGATATCTCTATATGCTTTGATTTAGGCATTGATTATAATTTAAAAGCATTTTACATCTTGTATCAATTATCATGCTAACATCTTTGCCTCCATTTCAGGATTGCTTTGCTTTCACTTTTTAAGCATTCTACTTTTGTTTTGAGCAAATATATCTTTCATTCTTGTTGAGCAATTTATCTTAAGGAACTCGTTTTATGGTTTTAATATGTTAATGATTTTTATTGCTCATATCATATTTTGCTCATAATTCTTAAAAATAATCCACTTTCACTTTAACATCTCTCCTAGAACCTCACATTACTTTTATCTTAGTTTTCCATATTAGGGACCACCACCCATAGCTAACCTAGGAGATAGTTTAAACGGAGAGAGAGGGAATTTAGTGTGATAGCACCTACTCTTAGTTCCCTACCACCAACCACACCTTGTGGGGTTGAAGGCTTTTTTCACTAACTTGTAGGTAGGTGTTGGCGGCAGGGTTAACAGTACCCAAAGTTGTAGGCGCAAAACAAAGTGGAGAAATAATTGCTTATTCATTGAGAGCATGTGGGACACCCTTGATGGACTAAGGGGCACAAAGGACTTCAATGATAAAGGTTAAAGTCAAATGAAAGGATTTTATTTATATGGCAAATGGTGGTTGACCAAGTTTTGCTTAGGTCATCTCAAGGACAAGTCATGTCCCTCGGTGGAGGATGACACCACTATAAATAGAGATGAGATCAAGTTCATTTAAACACATCCACAAGTGCAATCTCATCAAAAGAAGAATCAGAAGAAGACCAAGACCTCAAAAGAAATCGGGTTAGCAAGAAGAAAAATGTTTGTTTGGTTTCTTTGCCTTAGGTTCTAGTTGGCCAAGTAGATTTGTTCGTGGAGGTTTCTAGGCATGCATTTGAGCTTCATTTTTGTGCATTGGTCGTATCATCTTCTAAAGTTGTTGAGAGGGTTGAGACCCTGTTTTATGCTAGATAGAAGGCCGCAAGGCTGTGGCAAGGCTAGGATAAAGGGCCAAGATTATGCGTAGAAGTTTAAGGTCAACAAGTGAAGTGATTGCATGCTCAAGGGTGATTGAGGTAACCCTAGATGTGGGGGATGCATAGATCTGTGTCTCAGGCCGAGATCTCAGTCAATAAGGTGGCTAGGACCATGGAGCTTTGGAGGTTATGTCATGTCTCTAAGGAGGTATGTTCTGTGATCTTATGTTGATGAAATTGTGAAGGTTGGAAGGATATCAATAAGGTATTTGACAACGTTTTCTGAAAATTCTAACACTGCAGCAACTAATTTATTTTACCTACTTATTTTCCCAATAAGTTATTTGTGAAAATCCTTCAGTAAACATTAAAATAAATTCTACTGCAGATATCACACCATAATACAGAAACAAAAACATGCACAAGAATCAACACATCAACACAAATATTATGGACAACAGTCCCCAGAAAAACCCAATGTGGAAAAACCGGTGCAGCAAGGGAGGATTTTATTATTCAGCTATTCTTCAATACAACTAGGTGCCAAATTGGCTCATCCAACAGAGAGAAAATTTTCCAACACTTCTCCCAATCTCAGCGTCAGCCTGGCTGGCCTCTACATAGCTCCCAGACTCTTTGCATCAACCCCTGCCTCTCTATGTCACCCACGTAGGGCCAGTCTGATGCCTCTACGTCAGCCCCTGCCTCTTTGCATTAACACTGGGCCTCTTTGCGTCACCCACGCAGGCCCTCTAGTGACTGCACAGTCTGCTACCTCTCCGTCTACCTGAAAGGCTCTACGTCTGCCTCTCCAACCTCTGAGTTGATCTTCTGGTGTTGTTCCCGACTCTTTGTTCCGTACTCGTTGCCTCCTGCTGCTCTCCAGACCACTAGTTCGAATTTCTCAGCTAACCCCGCTCCAGAAATCGAACTGACTGGTTTCCCTTAGTGTGCTCTCCAACTGACCCTCAAGCCTCTTCTTATACTTTCCTCGTTGGTCCATCAATGGCCGAGATTAAATCTCTAATCAATGGCCAACATTAGATTTGGCTTGATCCATGACTTTTGGACCCCTCTAACCCAATTTTATATTAATACCCATTAATATTTTATTTTTCCTAAGTTTAGACTTAGGAACTCCATTAAAAATATTAATTATTTTAATATCTCCCAAACCGGGTACAATCTGTCCAAACCATTTCGAGTCTTGGAGATCTCATGTGCTTTAGCCTCTCCACCAATTTTCATGACTAGAGCACATTCGATGCTACCCCAAATCAACACTCCCTCTTAGTGAGGACTATGCTCTAGTAATACTCCACACTGAGCATCACTCTGATTATACGGCACCGATACCTGTGTTGATGCTAGGCCTCCCTGCCCAACATCCTCCGCACTGCTGCATCCTGTACTGTTGCCCATGGCTCTGTCTCTACCATTGTTGCATCCGTACGGCAGCTCCCTCTGCATCTGTGTTGTTGTTGATCCTTTCTCCCAACACTGCATCTGCACTGCAACCTCTTCTCATCATGTTGCATCGTGTTACTGCTGACTGCTACTGCACGGCAACATCATCCCCATTTTTGCTATTGAAATGGATTCTTTATCATCCCCATCTTTTCCTTGAAATAATCAAACTTTGTTCTTCCAAGGGCCTTGGTGAGGATGTCTACCACTTGTTCTCTTGTAGGAGTGTAGCTCAACTGTACAGATCCTCATTGGACACAATCTCTGATAAAGTGACGCCGGATATCAATATTCTTTGACCAATCATGAAACACTGGATTCTCAGAGAGTTTGATGCAACTCTAATTATCACACATGATCCTGGTCACCTCCATTTTTTTTGTGAATAAGTTCACAAGCAATTTTCTAAGCCATATAGCCTCACACGAAGTTGTGCTTGCAACCATATATTTTGCCTCAGCTGAGCTCAAAGCCACAGATTTATGTTTCCTACTGCACCAGGAGGTCATTCCTGATCCAATGTTGAAACAGTACCCAAAGGTACTTTTCCAATCCACTGAACTTCCTACCCAATCTGCAAGAGTAAATCCACTCAATCTGAAATCCTTACTCTTGGTGTACAAGAGTCCATAATCGACTGTTCCCTATAAATACTTGAGAACATGTTTTGTTGCTACCTAGTGCGCCCTCTTCGACTCCACCATGAACTGATTGAGGGTGTTGACAGTGTAGCAAATGTCTAGCTTGGTATTGACCAGATACATCAAGCACCCTATGAGCTGCCTATATAAGGTGGGATCAACATCCTTGTCTTTTGATGCATCAATCTTCTTCTAGTTGGTTATCGTTGGAGTAGCCATGGGTCTACAGTCGTCCATCCTTAATCTCTTCAGGATTTCTGTAGCATATCTCCCTTGCCCAAGGAAGATCTCCCCCTTTTGCTGCCAAACTTCCAACCCCAGGAAATAATGCATTCATCCCAAATCCTTCATGTTGAATTCGGTGGCTAGATTCTTCTTGCAATCCCCTATGATCCTGGATAATCCTGTCAGGAAGAGATCATCCACATATAATACTAAGATTAGAGGCTCATTCTCTACAACCAAATAGTAGAGATTTGGATCTGTGTCACTCTTGACAAATCCCATTTTCTGCAAGTAGCCATCGATTCGACCATACCATGCTCTAAGTGCCTGTTTCAGCCCATGCAAGGCTTTCTTCAATCTACATACATGAGACTTCTTCTCATGTGTCTCAAAGCCCTCTGGTTGTTCAATGTATACCTCTTCTTCTATCACTTCATTCAGAAATGTCGTTTTGACATCCATCTGATGAATCTCCGACCCCATCTGTGCTGCAAGAGATATCACGGTTCTAATAGATGTATACCTGGCTACCAAGGCGAAGGTCTCTTCGTAGTCAATTCCTTCCTTCTGAGCATACCCCTTAGCCACAAACCTGCCTTTGTATTTCTCAACACTGCCCTCTACAACGTATTTGATCTTGTAGATCCATCTCGAACCTACCACTAATCTGTCTTGAGGCCTTGGCACTACCTCCCAGACATCGTTCACCATTATGGAGTCGTACTCCTCTACCATCGCATCCAGCCAAACCTGATGTTAAGCTGCCTCTTGAAAACTGGCAAGCTCCCCATCCTGAGCTACTAATGCCTAATATCTATCTCGCTATTTTCGCTCCCTCTTATTGTTCCTTGGCGCACCGATGAAGTCCTCTGCATCTCGCAAAATCTGACGAAGTTCCCTGCTCGTTCTTCCTCCACCAGCAGGTGCTTCTGTTAGCTCCTCCTCATCTTGTGATTCTTCTTGACCCAAGGAAGAATTCTTTTCTTTCGTTCGTTGAGAAGGTTTGACCAACTGTTCCTCTTTTGACTGCTCCTTGGAAGGCATTTCTTGAGATTTTCTAAAAGCCTTGTCCTCCTTGAACTTCACATCTCGTCGAACTACTACCACCTTCTTGCTCCCTGGAAGATAGATTATGTATGCCTTAGCGTTCTGGCTATATCCCACTAGATATCCTTTCTCTGCAGTTTGATCCAAATTCTTCCTCTTCTCCTCAGGTATGCGGCAATATGCTAAGCTCCCAAATATCCTAAAATCACTGACTTCAAACGTCTTCCCTGTAAAGACTTTCTCTGGAGTAATCTTGCCCAATGCCTGATGAGGAGTTCCATCCTGAACATAGACTGTTGTGTTGCATGCTTCTGCCCACAGGAATTTTGGGATATCCTGATCATATCATGGCTCTAGCTTCTTCTACAATAGTCCTGTTCTTTCTTTCTGCTACTCCATTCTGCTTTGGATTGTAAGGACCTGTCCATTCTCTTCTGATCCCCTCCTTAGCGCAAAAATCAATGAAGTCCTTATCGACATACTCTCTACCATTATCTGAGAGCAAATTTTTTATTTTCTTCCCAGTCAGATTCTCCACTAAAGCCTTGAACTCTTTGAATCGACAGAAAACCTCGTCTTTGGTTTTCAGAAAATAAATCCAAGTTTTCCTTGAGTGGTCATCAATGAAGCTGAGGTAGTACCCTGCACCACTAAGAGCTTTAGTGGACATGGGTCCACAGATATCTGAGTGTATCAATCCTAGTACACCCTTGGCCCTATTTTTACTTCTAGGAAATGTTGTTTTGGCATACTTTCCTAGAGCACATCCTCTGCATAAATCATCTCATTCTGTACTAAGATCCGAAACTCTTGTTACAGTGCTCCTAAGAATTCTCAGAGCCCCATGGTGTAAATGTCTGATTCTTTTGTGCCATAGTTCGTTCAAATCCTTGTCTCCATGACTGCCTATTAGTGCCATTGGTGATTCTATTTGTAGTCGGTACAACCTGTTACTTTTGATCCCGATCTGCACTTTCTTTTTCCAGCTCAGGTGTTTGACGTATACTTTCTCCTCGATGAAGAAAACGTCATAGCCTTTGCCTTGAAGTTGCGACACAAAAAGTAAGTTCATACCCAATCCTGGTACATGTAGCACATTGGTAGCACAGAACTGCTCTCCCGTTTCTGTTTGAAAAACTATGGTACCCCTCCCTACTGGAGTATACTTTGCCTTGTCCCCCATGGTGATCTGAAAGTTCATCTTCTCCTCCTGATAATCTAAGAAACATTCTCAGATTCCTGTCATATGCCAAAAGGCTCCACTGTCTATATACCACACCTTGATGATGGAGAGCTAGTCACACAATCCACTTCTTCTTCCAGCCTAGAAGCCAACATAGAGAAATCGAAATCACTCTCCTATGCAATTTTCTGAAAATATGTGCAAGTCTCCTAACATAGATGTCTCTGCATCATGGTCTCGACTCATAATTGATTTTCCCTTCCTGTCTCTGATTACTTCCTCTGATACCATGTGAAAATTCTATCGCTGCAACAATTTATTTATTTTACCTACTTATTTTCCCAATAAGTTATTTATGAAAATCCTTCAGTAAACATTAAAATAAATTATGTTGTAGATATCACAGCATAATATAGAAACAAACAAATGCACAAGAATCAACACATCGACATAGATATTTTGGACAATAGTTCCCGGAAAAACCTAATATGGGAAAACCAATGCAGCAAGGGAGGATTTTATTATTCAGCGATTCTTCAGTACAACTGGGTGCCAAACTGGCTTACCCAACAGAGAGAAAATTCTCCAGCACTTCTCCCAGTCTCAGCGTCAACCTGGCTAGCCTCTGCGTAGCTCCCAGACCCTCTGCGTCACCCACGCAGGCCCTCCAATGATTGCGTAGTCTACTGCCTTTGCGTCTGCCTCTCCAACCTTTGCGCTTGTCTTTTGGTGTTGTTCCCAACTCTCTGTTCTGTACTCGCTGCCTCCTGCTACTCTCCAGACCACTAGTTCAAATTTTTCAGCTAACCCCGCTCCAGAAATCAAACTGACTGGTCTCCCTCAGTGCGTTCTCCAACTGACCCTCAAGCCTCTTCTTATACTTTTCTCGTTGATCCATCAACGGCCGAGATTAAATCTCTAATCAACAGCTAAGATTAGATTTGGCTTGATCCATGACTTTTGGACCCTTCTAACCCAGTTTTATATTAATACCCATTAATATTTTATTTTTCCTAAGTTTAGACTTAGGAACTCCATGAAAAATTATTATTATTTTAATATCTCCCAAACCAAGTACAATCTGTCCAAACCATTTCTAGGTCTTGGAGATCTCATGTGCTTTAGCCCCTCCACCAATTTTCAAGGCTAGAACACATTCGATGCTACCCCAAATCAACACATTTTATTATGCCCTAGTTCAGTCATCTTTTATGTTGTAAAGAGGTTGTGTGTGGGCTGATTTATAAGCCATAAGGACAGTGAATTTGATGTGTTAAACAATTGTTATGTGGGCAGGTTGTTGGAGCCTATGATCAGATGTTTTTGGAGCAACAAGAAGTCTGAAAGAAGGCTCTTTGGTGATGCCTTAGTTTAGTGGGTGCAAGTGGGTATATCACTGATAAGAGGGAAAATTTGTGAAGACCCTAAGAGAAGACTTCTTGGTGGAGCAAGAGGGTTGTTAGAGGGTAGATTATAGAGCCTAAGATCAATCGCCTTTGGATCAGCTAAGGGATTGATAGAGGCAAATTGGTAAGTTGAAGATGCAAGCATTCTGAAGCTGCAAAAGAAATTGTGAGCAGCAGAAGAGGTGGCAAAAGGACCTGCCAAAAGTGTTCAAGGTACATGGATTGTAAGGGTTGTGGAAGTGCTACATCAGCAAGTAAGTCAAGTGTATCTTGTTCAAGCGTAGATTGATAGTCATAAGTTGTTGACATCAAGCCCTAGTTGTTCTTGTATCAAGCCTAACTATAAGGGACATGATCCCTAGTACGGGAGCCCTATGTTGTATTAAAGATTGTAATATAACAAGTTTTGGGTTGAAAAAATCCCTTGTGCACTCGATAGATTCATTGTTGTACATATTTCGTTGTGATTGTGATTGTGATTGTGATTGTGATCTCAGACATAAACTTGAATCTGAAATGCCAAGAAAAAATCAACACTTACAAATGCCATGTGAGATTCCAGCGAATTTTTTCCTAGGTTTTCCTAGGCACTAGGGTTTTAGTAAAAAAAAAAGAAATAGCCACTCCAATAGAAAAAATACATCAAACTTTATAGAACAAGCTACAAATTGATAAATCGATAATGCAACAATATTGTTATGGTCCAAATCCAACTGTTTATTAAAACCTCACTAGCACAGTGCACTTGTAATGATTCCAATATAACAGATTAGATACGAACTACTGTCTTTTGATCCTACTATAGTTTTTACATTCTAACCATAAGAAAATGCCAAACTAATTCCAATACGACCCCTTGTCTTGTCAAAGTGCGGATTTCCTTAAGACATGGGCAAGACGCTTGAAGGGTTTTGCGAACTCTAGCTGCCCTCTAACTTGACTTATGTGCTTGCCTCTGAATCTAAAATGCGAACTTTGATCATTGTATAAGCATTGTTGTCGCACAGATAATCACGACAACGCTCAGACCGGGGGCTGTCACCCTGATCCCTGATCTCTCCGTTTAAGCCTGTCTCCCGCGGCTAAGGGAGGTAGACCCTATGGGACAATGGATGACCAACTGTGGACCAATTAGGTTGGGAGACACGAGAAAACAAGCACTAAATTGATTTTACTAAGTTAATAGACCAGTGCCTTATGGAGTTAATGATTAAATGATTAGATGTTGCAAAAATATAAACCATGTAAAACAAACATTTATCATCAAATAACCCAAGCAATGTAAGGTTTTCAACAAATACACAACCCCTTTAAATGATCCAGCAATTAAACTTCAAGAAAAATTAAATGCTTTAAATGACCATAAAATTTAAACGTTGACCAGCTACCACTTTCATATAGCCAACTTGTAAATAAACATTTTTAGTGCGTTTAGCTATAGAAAAATGGACCATAAAAAATGAATTTTCAAATTTTTTTATTAAGCTTTTTCAAAATATTTTTTTATTTTTTATTTTTTAAATATTTTTATTTTTTTATTTTTGTTTTGTTTGCAGGTGCTGGAGCAGCGTGGAAGGAATCCGCAGGAAGTAATGCTGAAGAGAAATGCAGAAATGGAGTTGTGAGGAGACAAAGATTTGATTTGCAACAAAGTGAGAGGAGCTCTAAATATTTTCTAGAAATCTTGACAAAAAATTTTAACTGGCTCTCCTTTAGATTTCTTGAAACCCTCATAAAAAAAAATAGATCTGAAAATGAATGATTTTAAAACCCTTGGAATGCAAGATTGTTGGTTGATATTTTTGGAAAGCAATTTTAAATGAAACCCCAGCAAACAGATAGCTTGGAGAATCTCGAATTTCTTCAGCAAAAAACCTGCAAGAACTGATCCTGAGACCAGATCTTACCCTCCAGGGCCTAGATCTGGCTTCAAACAAAAATTTCTCCTCAGACCTGTAACCTGCAACCTGTAATGGCAAAATAGAACACCCAAAGATAATATGTGCAAGAAACGACACTGAAAACCCTAACTAAATAATTACAATATTCACAAACTGCAGACTCTAAAATAGCCATATTTCTCGTTATGCCACATAAATATTTTTAGAATTTAAATTTTAATGTGAGATACTTCAGAAAACCCTTCATGCATTCATTAAAAAAAATTCAGATGATAAGCCCGGGATTAAAAACTAGCTGGGCTCTTTCAGAAAACACAATCCGGGAGTTGGTTGGTTTAGCCGAGAACTTCCCCTAACGGCTGGTAAACTCAAAACTAAGATTTCCTGCACAGCTTAAAATCAACCATTAACATAGAGGGAGAAACTAATAGTAAAATCCAGATCAAATGGAGATACCTGCCATTATATTTCAGAATCTAAACTATCATTCAAACCCCAAAGATTAGACAAGGTACCTGTGCCTAAATCAATCTTCATCAAGCTAAAATCAATGGTTGAAAATAAAATTATACAGAAACATAAATCATCTTACAGCACTTTCAGAAGAGTAACACCAACAAGATTTTTAACCCCAAAGTCTTTCTTTATTGCACAAAAATGACTACAAGAGAGCTTTCTTTAGCACCAAACTCTCAAATCTAATCTGATCTCAAATGACCCCTAGCACCCTATTTAAAGGAAAAATTCCCAACGGCTAGTTCGAGTGATCCATGTTAAAATGATCTCGACCATCGATGAGGATCAAGATATCTTTTAATCTCATCCATCGAATTTTTAAATGCATTTTAATATATTAAAAATTGAAATTCTGCATTTATTTACTC
>APFE030213568.1:54390-94556 GCA_000404065.3 Pinus taeda | reverse complement strand
ACCTTCCGGAACATAGATTATCACTAGAAAATTAGGTCCACCTAGGCAATTTACATACATGACACAACTCTGCTAAGATTATTTACAATTCACACATGCAGACTGGGTTTGCAAAACAATATGATCGGGCTGATAATGATAGGCACGGACACGTCGCTCAAGCACTATCCCTTTTGCGAAAAAAGGGGGTGTACTGCTAATGGGTAGTTGACACGTAGTGGTCAACAAGCGTCAAGGACTGAATGATCATTCTGTCATAGAGTTGATTTGATTTGCCTCTGAAATGGTGGCAAGTGGTCTGTGTAGTTGTTTGTCTAAGAATTTGCTTCAAGTCTTCTTCCAAACCCGCTTCTCTTAGACTTCGGCCCAATTCCAGACGTCTGAATGGTTTGGGGTTGCTTTTGTTCATGCACAGATATAAATAGATAGAGCTTCAAGTGATTCCAACCTCGCGAAGAGCAGGCAACTGCTTCAGGAATCCATTGTGGTTTTAGTCTCAAATAATTTGTCAATCTTCAAGTGTACCTACTCTATAAATCTCATGGATTGCAGCCTGCTACAGACAGGTTTCACAAGGGTTTGGCCACTTAGGTCTCGCTCTGTCTAAGGCAATTAGCCACAGGCAGTTTCGTTCAGATTTTACCTCACAAGGAGCTACGGCTACCATAGAAAAACTTAGCCCGTCTTAATGATATGCTTTGCTTCAGAACTTCCACCAAAACCTCCTTGCTCCTTGGATAATTAAATTCCCTGTGCCAAAACAAATAGAAATGCCAAATTCACAAACCAAACTAGAGTTAGTTCCAACAACCTATGCTAGAACAGGTGAAAGGTGACTAGGTAGGGTGGAATCACCTCCACCGAAACTAGTCCAAGAGTAAAAGGGGTCTTAAACCCTCAGAACCTCAAGCTCAAAGATAAATAGAGACAAAATGATGCAATCCAATGATGCCCACGTGCCTCTAAGGCTCTCGTATTTATAGATTTCCATGAGGGGGATTTTATCTTTAATTAGTTGAGTGATGTTCACCCAAAGCCCCAACTTTGGGCTTTTTTGCCCCAACTATCCCAAAACTTGGCAACACTAGGTATTTTGGGGTTTTCCCCTTGATCAAGGACTATAGCCTAAAGGGATCAATAGACTACTTCCTACCTTGGGCCAATTAATCCCTCGAAGAAATTAAAAGCCACCTCCCCTTGGGCGAATGAAGCACACCTAATAGGGTTGACCATTAGCCACCTCTATCAAGATATGGAACACATTTATGAGACTTGGTCTAGTTAGATATCAGACGTTGGTCTAGGTTTGAAGTATTAATATGCCCTTAACATGCAAGTTTGGTCCACTTAGGTGCTTATTTGATCTTAGTCTTTGATGAATGGTTGCTTTCGCTAGAGTTTTAGTTGATTTTGTCAAGTGGTCCACAATAGAGCATACCTTGATGGCACCCACTCCATGGGTACGTAGGCCTTTCAAAGAGATTCATGCTTAACAGATGTAACATTGCCCACTTACATCAGAGCAGTGGCCATTGTGATGAATTAAGTAGGTGATGCATGTACTAGAGCACCCCCGGGAGGGAAGACATTGATCTTTTTTGACACGGCACAAAGGATTCTTGATGATTGCACCACTGGACCCAGCATGCCCCTGGGTTGCCCTGACACTACTTGATGGGCGGGACATGATTTAGAGCCTAGATGAGGATGGTCTTCAATGAGATGACTAGGTAGGGCTTGTTGCACCTGATGGAGCCCTGATGATGGAGAGAGGAGGCCTTGTGTTGACCATTAGAGACCCATGGACATGACGTAGTGACACCCTAGTTGGATTTGGGACCCCCCTAGACTAATTTGAGGTGGATTTGGGGGGCACTCCTCAAATGATGGATGACACTGACACAAACACATTTTCAGCTTTCATCTCAACATGAAATGATATTTGGAGCCCAAAAAGGGAATGAACTCGGCACTTTGAGGCTTACAGCTCACATGTGTGGGTCATTTATGGCTTAATTTTGCATTAAGCTAATGTGTCAGCTTGTAACCCAAGGTTTACTTATCAAACTTGTTTTAGAGGCTTCTTAGGCTAATATTAGGTGAGGTAGACCTCATATAAAGAGAGGTCACCTCACATCTCATCTCATCATTACTTGTGGATTTCAGCCTCCTTCGAGGATTTCCACTAGCCAAGATATGGTGAAAGGTAGAAGTAATGAGCCTAATGGAACTAGAAATAGAGAGATCCCGCAATGTCTCTCACCTATGCATAACCATCTCCCAAAGATATAATGCTAGGTATCCTTGATTAGGGTAGCTCAATAAGGTCACCAAGGAACTATCTGAGTCATGAAACAAGCAATAAAACCTCCCTCAAATTTCATAACATCTGGGACACCTGAAGGTAAAGTGTTCCCAAAACTCAATCTCCTACAAATGGCATGGCTGGAAAATCCTCTCAGACCTTTGCATAGAGGGAAGATGGATGACACAACTTAAGTATAAAGCAACATCCTTTACAAGTCTAAATCGCACAATACTACCCCACCAGTCCGTTTGATTTTGTTTTGCTTGTGGAAGTTAAATCTGCATTTATGCTTTTTTATTTAACAATTCTAACTATAACATATTTAAGGACATTACCCTCTTCGTGCAGTAATTCTTTTATTTTTAAGGAATAGCTAAGGGAGATTTTTAAAATCTCCAATCATTTTGTATATTTTCTGCCAAGATGTATAGTGGAGACAACTCATAAATTTTGTGTACATTTAATATAAACCCTTGTTTCTCTTTTTCAAATGCTTGGATGAATTTATACATTCATTTCTACATATATCTATGTATATAGTAACTTACACACACACATATAGTAACTTATATAACTGTGTGTGCTACATAACAATAGACACTCACATGTTCATTAATGCCACCTGTCTTTCAAAAATACACACACAACAATAAACATTAATGTTTTCATCACTGCCAATCTGTCTTCGAGGCCACTTATGAGATAATTTTAAATAGACATCCAAAGAATGATTACAATAGCGGGTCAATGCCACTTGGAAGTAGATCCAGTGTAAGCACAAGAGAGTAGGAGTACAAAAGCATCTCCCATCCCTATATGTAAAGGAGAAAAGAGCAATGGAAAAAGAACTAAATACCCTAACCAACAGAGGTACAAGATAAATGCAGAAACAAAACCATGACAACATTGCATAATTCAATCAAAACACAATAGCAATACTACTATAAAAGCTTTCAAGCAACCTGTCACATGTCAGAACAGTACAAGGAAAAAATATTTACAACCTTAGATTCTGAAGTTTTACGATCCCTGAGTCCACATTTCTATATATTTTGAAAATATTGTGAGTACTGGAACTGCTCAACCCCATAATCGATGAATTTATAGTCATTTCATCTGCTTGGATCTCCATATGTGAATGACTCGAGTCAGCAGAAACTGTAAAGCAATACAGTTAATAAGCATTAGTCTTGCTCAGTATATTGGATAACATCTTTCTGAAGTCAATCATGAAAATATAATGCAAAGGAAGACATTTTGCAAGCCAAATCTTAGCATTGCATAAGCTGTCATTCGATGTGACTCTATCTAGAAAACTGCATCTAGATTTTAGTGCATTAATATCCAAAATAGGCCATAACCTTATCTCCAATTCTAATGCTGCACGCTTCATCAAGTTACAACAAATGCAAATATCCGTAGAACATATGAATGATAATTAGTAACACCAAGGTTTTAATGTGATTGGCATTTCATCTTATGATTAATGACTGGAAAGACAAGTTAACAATCATGACAGGACAACTGGGATTTAGCCTCTAGATGTAAAGCTTGCCCAATATAGTGATGACTGGCAGTTTATTATCCTTCTCTGTATGGCAAATAGAGTTCAACACAAATTCCAAACCATCTCAGGCTACTAGTCCACAACCATGGACAAAGGAAAATGCATTTTTTTATATCAGTTGAAATTCAAAAATATATATTCATGTCTTTAATCTTATCATTGACCCTTTGTGGTCACCAGTGGACTTAAACATTTTAATTATATTAAATTCACTTATTTTGTAACTCTCATTTTTGTACACATGATGAATACCATTGTGATTCTCTGTGACAACCAGAGGGGGGATTCTATTATTGAGGAATCCCATATTCAATGATTGCTC
Organism: Pinus taeda; assembly: GCA_000404065.3. NCBI lineage: Eukaryota > Viridiplantae > Streptophyta > Pinopsida > Pinales > Pinaceae > Pinus > Pinus taeda. The sequence goes on along the minus strand of APFE030213568.1, from coordinate 90,359 downwards.
CAGCAGATAGACATCAGATACTGCCTTATCTAGGATATGGTAAGTCGATGAGCAAGGAGGCTCCATCGCATTGAGTTTGATATACAGGTCGTAGACATTTTGTCAAAGCCTCAAGAAAGGTCAAATCTGTGACTTTTCCTAACAGCTTGGAGTCGTTGAGAGACCTTCTTATAAGGGTCCTGCATGTTGCATGCATTCAGCTCTGGGAGCTCTGGGGGGCTTGGGGTACTTACTGGAGCAACATACAACCACAGAGCAATTCACCCTTCCCTGGTGGTGCGTTATGTACAGGATGATAGGTTCAACCTTCCCATGTGATACCCCGTGGCTACTGTGGAACAAGATGATTAGTTCTCTTGTGGGCCGGGATGATTAGTTCTCCCGTGGCAACTGTGGAATAGGATGATTAGTTCTCTTGTTGGCCAGGATGATTAGTTCTCCCATGGAAACTGTGAAACAGGATGCTTAGTTCTCCTGTGGGTCGGGATGACTAGTTCTCCCGTGGCAACTGTGGAAGAGGATGATTAGTTCTCATGTGGGCCGGGATGATTAGTTCTCCCGTGGCAACTGTGAAACAGGATGATTAGTTCTCCTATGGGTCGGGATGATTAGTTCTCCCGTGGCCACTGTGAAACACGATGATTAGTTCTCTTGTGGGCCGGGATGATTAGTTCTCCCGTGGCAACTGTGAAACAGGATGATTAGTTCTCCTGTGGGCCGGGATGATTAGTTCTCCCGTGGCAACTGTGGAACAGGATGATTAGTTCTCTTGTGGGCCAGATGATTAGTTCTCCCGTGGAAACTGTAGAACAGGATGATTGGTTCTCCTATGGGTCGGGATGATTAGTTCTCCCGTGGCAACTGTGGGGCAGGATGATTCATTCTCCTATGGACAGGATGATTAGTTCTCCTGTCAAGGCATCCTACCCATGCAGTCTAGGACTCATGGGAAGTACCTCTCATCTGATCAATGAGCAGGGAAATGGTGTTAGGGACCATAGTAGTACTATCGATGGACGCATCGTTGTATTTACCGTACACCCCATGCTAGGATGACCTCCATTGATCTGCGATCAATGAAACTGATATGGGATCATTATGAGTGGTTTGAGACACTCTCTTGTGATATTGATTTGAGACCAATAAAACTGACTTTGGGTCAGTAAGAGTGATGTGACACACTCTCTTCAAATAAAACTGACTTCGGGTCAGTAGAGAATGGTATGAGACATTCTCGATCAATTCTTCTTCTTCATGGTTCGGCAGAGCAGTGTAGAGCACTGATGGCAGAGATAGTACAGTCAGACATATGGATCAGCAGATGGAGTTCTCCCTAGTTGAGGAGTGTTAAAATTGGCAACTAGGGCAAACTCCATGTGGGTCATCTTATTAATGGAAGTTGATATTTTCTTGGATCCCTCTCATCGAGAGGTGTAGGATTGATCTAAAGATCATCCGATTCTGATAAGTATTCATGGAGAATATGAATTTATTTGTGTTATGGGACAATTCGTCAAGGTCGGCCAGCAACCAAATAAACCCCACTTGTGCTCAACGTTTTAGTATAAATAGAGGTGGCCTTCAAGTCATTTCAACACACTTGGATCTCTTCCTCTCTACTTGTCTTTGGGTTTTAGTAGGAGGAGAGATCCTAAGCGATAACGCTGCCCTAATCCAGAGGGTAGAAGCCGGGAACTATCGGAACAACCCAGAAAGCTGACGCAGAGGGCAAAAGCCGGAACTATCGGGAACTATCGGGAACTGTCGAAACTACCGGAACAACCGGAACTGCTGAAACTGCCAGGAACTGTCGGAAACTACCGGAACTGCCAAGAACTATCGAGAATTGCCGGGAACAGCCGAGAATAGTCAGCAACAGCGAAGAATAGCCGGAACAGCCGAGAACTGCTGGAATTGTCGGGAACAGCCGAAACTGTCGAGAACCGTCGGAGCATCTGTCTCCGAAGGAGAGCAGCATGTAAGGGACAGCTAACTAACATTGGGACAGTTGTACGGTACTGAGCAGCAAATACACCAAGCATGCAATGTTACAGCTAGCATGCAAGGGACAGCTAGCATGCAACGGACAACAAGCATGCTAAGGACAACAAGCATGCTAGGGACAACAAGCAAGCAAGGGACAACAAGCAAGCAAGGTGCAACTAAAGCATAGGTCAGTACGACAACATGGTGTAGCAATGGCACATAATGCAGTACAGTGATGGGTATAGTCATGATTAATGAAGCATGATGAGATGCAGCATAGTGATGATGGGTGCAGCATGGTGCAGCGCGGTGAGGTGCAGCATGATGACGAAATGCAACACAACGATAGGCGAAGGAGTCCCCTTGGAAAATCAGTTGAAGCAGCATGTCTTCAACTGATCTCATGTATCATCTTCTTAGAGATGATCTATGCTCTTATTTAGATAAGTCAAAGTGTTGACTTTTGTTGTAAACGTACTATCTCTCTCTCTGTGATGAACTATTGAAGAACATATAAGAAGAATTGATCTGCGAACCTATTGTGAACAATCCACCCTTGTAAACGTACTATCTCTCTCTGCAACTCATTCACTGGTTTGTAGGGCAAATTCCCTTGTCGTAGGTCTACAAGGGTGGATTGTTCACAATAGGTTCGCAGATCCTTTACACCAGGTCTGCAAGAGTAGATCTTTTACAAGTCTGCAACTTTAGTTTTTAAATGATCAAAGGGCTCTGTACCAAGTTCAAAAACATCTCCATAAAAACCACAGAAAGAAATTCTGAACAAGTTTTTAAAAAATCCTCTCCAACGCGCTTTCACAGGTCCACAAGGCCTTCCACAGGTAGGCCCGCACTTCACAAAAATCTTCACAAGTTTGCAAAAATAACCCTTGAATAGATCCGCAAATCTTCAAACGGGCTTCCTTTTTTTTGACAAGTTCACGAGATGTGAACTATCTCTTCGTTCCTTACTTCAGTCCTTATCTCTACTCTGCGGAATTGATGCTTCAACGGATGCACTTGACTTATATTTATATAGTTTTGCCACAATTGGAAGGGTCGTGTTTGTTGCCCTCTTTAAGGAGTCGACCTAGGTTAAATATTCCAGCCGATATGTCTTATTTGACTTGCGTTGGATTGAGATTTTACTATCGAATTTTTTGGCAGTTTAGGAGATGCTCCAACAATTGGTTGCTTTCATTATTCGATGAATATTGAAGTTTATTTCGACAGTATTACTTGCCACTCATTGTTTTTTATTGAACATTTTTGCCTTGGAGAAGACTCAAACGCATTCAAAAAAAATTATTCATTTGGTAAGTGGCAATGCTTATTTTTTTTCATTGATAGTACTTAAGATTTCATAGATAAGTTAGAGCATTAATTTATATATAGGTATTTGCATTTAGGGCTTAGGGTTAGGTTATATTCGACATATGCATTTAGGACTTCAATAAAGCTAGGGTCATCATTGTCATGGACTTATTAGGATTAGGGCTTCAAGAGCAACATTAGGGTTTTCATCAATATGAATTAAGGTTTACTTTAACACAAAAAGTGTGTTATAAATGCACTTAGATCATTATGGCATGCACTAGGGTTTGCATATGATTAGGATTAGGGTTTGCATAAGATGGTATCATGGAGGCTAGACATCTTCAATAAAAGTGTTAGGGCAAGCATTAACTAGAACTAGGGTCAAACAAAAGTATTAAGGGCATTATTTTTTTAGGCTAGGGTTTCATCATTCAACCAATGCTAGATTAGGGCTTCCAAGCAATTGAGGTTAGGACATTATTAGGGTTTTAGTCATCTTCAACAGTGTCATATTGACATCAATAACAACTTTGACCAATAATCTCCTTCTTTGTCATTGATGGCAATATTCTCGCCCTTTCAACATTCTCCACCCCTTTGACATCAATGGCAAATGGGGTGTCCTCACAGGTCCTCTTTCCATTAAGTGCTCCCCCTATCATGCTTCTTCTTGTCATGTTGCTCCCCTTATCATGCTGCCATGTTGCTCCTTTTTGTCATTTTCATGCAACTCCCCTTATCATCATGCTTTCCTTCTTTTGAAAATGTGACACAAGAGAGATGCTCATAGTTTGCATTTCTTCATGTGATCAACCAAGCCCCCCTGCCTACATAAACTTCTCTTGCTCTCCTTTCTGCTTATGGAACTCGAGACAAGAAAGATTATTGTTTTGAGTGGAAGGCATCTTCAGCAATGGATGTGTGGTGGAGACAAAATCTCATGCTTTATTGCCCCTAAGATTTGCTCCCCCTAGACTTTACATGCTCCTTGAGATAGATGATAGTAGAAGAGACCAACTTGTCAAGATTTTCTGCAAAAAATATGGGAGATGATTCATCATAGTCATCAAGAGAGAGATATCTATTTGTCTCATGGAATGATTGTCCATATGTGACTCATCAAGGGTTGCATCAAGAATAATCAAATGTCACAAGCTCCCCCTAATAATATGCATGATCTTCTTCTTAGTAGGCAGAATATCATCATCAAAAATTGGAATATCATATCGGCCTATGGTGCTTGCATCTAATTAACAACATGGATTGATGTTTTGAGCATTTATGACACATTCATATGATCTCCTTTTGGTTCAACATGCTTCCTTCTCCAAACTTGTCCAACTATCTTTTCATGCTTTGATTGTCATAGTTTTAGCTTGTTTAGGAACCCAAGTGAAGTTACAATCACGAGCCATATGTCCAATGTTATGGCATTCGAAGCATTCCAGCTTGTTTATCAATGAGGAGGCATGAATTCTTCTTGCAAAGTTGCTTTTAGGAGGCTGAAGAGGGCCATTATATTTGTCCTTATTGTATGCCCTACAATCTTTTGCCATGTGCCCAAAATTTGTACAAAAATAGCAATAACCAAAAAATATAGTTTGGTACCTGGAGGATGGAGCTTGCCTTGATGAACTTTTGAAGTCTTTCTGCCTTGAGATCCTTTGATGATATACATTGCCTCTTGCGTTCTTGACACCTTCTGCGCACCTTCTAGGAGTAGGGTTTCTTCCAAGGTTATATTGATTAATCTCCTTGCTTTTGCTGGAACTATGGGCATCAACATTTCTAGGGTTTGAGAGCTCTTTAGACTCTTGTTCAATTGATCAACTTCTTTCCTTAGGATATTAATTTCTTCTTACATCTTCTTGCATTCTTCATCCTTATTTGCTAGATGGTTCTCCATTTCTTCCTTCATCCTTATTGCTTCACATGATTGGACCTTGAGAGAGGTGACATCTGATTTCAATTTGAAAATTTCTTCATCTTTTTCTTCCAGTTGGTATGCCATGGATTCCTTTCCTTTTCTGCTTCACCAACTTGTCCTTCCAGGAGGACCAAACCTTCCATAACTATTTCAACTCCTTTGCTTGTTTCTTTGCTTTTTCCAGCTAAGTTTTAAGAGAGGAAACTTCTTCTTTAAATTGACAAATTTCTACTTCAGCTTTGCTCAATTCTTTAGCTCTTTTGTTTAAGATAATTTGTCCAATTGTCTTCCCTTCTTTTTGCTTTGTCTAACTGATTTGTCATGGATATGATTTCTTCATGATGTCCCTTCTTTTTCTGCCGCAATTCTCTCTTAAGTTTGTTAGGTACTCATCCCTTTCTTGTACTTGAAGCTTGAAGAGGTCAAATTCCATTTTTTTTTTGTCAAGATCATGATCAACATCTTGTACTTGTTTTTGACTTCCTCAGTTTCCCTTTTCAAATTGCTAATTTCTTTTAGGGCAATTACAAGCTTTGACTTGAGATGTATTTCAACTTCAACTTCAAAAATTTCTTAATCATCTTCCTTTATGAAATTGGTGCCCTCATCTTTATTTTCAATTATCTTCTTTGGTTCATCTTTGTGTTCTGTGCCATCATCTTGTTGATCAGGGGTCATGACTAATAATCCTTTTGAGTAAAGATCTTGAAGCTTTTCCCAAAGCTCTTTTGCTGATAAACATTTCTCCACTTTGACCTTTATAAGATTTGGTAGCCCACTCAAGATTGCCTTTATTGCTCTTGCACTATGTTCCTTGGACTCTTCTTCCATTGTGCTTCTAGTAATCATTGATTCCCAAACATCAAAACCTTGAGCCATCAAAAAGAATTTCATTCTACCCTTCCATACTTCAAAATTTGTTCCATTCAACATGGGGGCTTTGACAACCTGGTTTTCATCTAAATTTTTGACTGATGAAGAGACATCTTCAGAAGGTTTGGAGCCTTTCTTCCTTGATCTTTCCATTTGTGTTCTAAGGATCTACCTTATAGCTGTTAGGTTGTGAGTGAAGGTACTAGCTTTGAAACCAATTGTTGGAAATACTGAGAGGGGGGTGTGTTGACCCTGCCGCCCGCACCTACCTACACAGTTAGCGAGAAAAGCCTTCAACCCCACAAGGTGTGGTTGGTGGCAGGGAACTCAGAGAAGGGGTTGTCACACTGTTCCCAACTCTCTCCGTTTTAGCTATCTCCTAGGCTAGCTAAGGGGGGTGGTCCCTAAATGGAAAGTTAAGCCTAAAGCTAAGATGAAAAGTTCTAGGAGAATTATTTGAGTTAAATAAGATTGTCAATCTGAGATCTAAAATCAAAACGAAATATAAACAATAGCCATTAACCATACGATGAGCATGTACCACACGAATGACCAGTGCCTTAAAACGTTGTTATTTCGGAAATGAAAATATTTTTGTTTGTACTTCTTTTTATGCTCAAAATGGAAACGAATGCTTTTAAATGAAAAGAGAAAATTTGCTTTGACTTTCAAAATAGAAACGAAGCTAAGAGATCATGGTACTTCCCTCTTGAGTAAATCTCTTTTTGGTGTCTTAAGAGCTTGATGGCTTGAACAGCATGTGGGATCCTTGGTATCCTGGGAGGTGACTATTCCCGCCGAAGAAGTCCTCGCCCTCCAACAGAGCTGGCAAACCTGTCGCTTGAAAACACAGAAAACACTTGCAAACAAATTGTTAGTGCAAAAAGGGACTTGGTATATAGAGACCAAGTTGAGCTTGTCATTCAACCGAGAATGGACAAGCTACAACAAGTGTACAAGATACACCAAGCCCAGAAGAGATCTGAGATAGCTGCAGATCTCTCCTCCCTAGACAATAGTGCCTTCAGGCAAAATGAAAAACAACTAGATAGCAAAATGAAAATCACATGAACATTAAACGACACAAGTATACCTCATATACCAAGGCATGCACCACACGAGAAGTTGCTAACCCCAAAGACTTTTATTATTAATACGAATGCTGAATACACAATCCGTCAGAGTCTCCGCCAGCCCAATAGCTCGTTCTATGATATTACAATAAGAGCCCAAGGCTCATATAAATAGGAAAATGGGAGACAATCCCAAGGCAAATTCCAATGACAAATGGCAATAAGGTGAAGATCCCAATGAAGAAATGAAATGACAAGTGGCTGCTATGTGCTTGCTGGCTGCCTTCAAGCTGGAGATAACTGCTGATTGACTGAACATGTGGCTGCCATGTGTGAAGATAATTGTTGTTGCTTGGCTGCCTCTAAATTGATTGACATTATCCATGCAAAACTGCTGTCTAACTGCCTGAGATATCAACGTTAAACTTGCTCTTTATTGCCCACCGTAAATGCTGAGAATGACCATGTGTTAACTATGTGTATAATATGCGTTGAACTGATACGTATGGGCTGTGCTGCGTGGATATATGAGTGGGCCAGCGTTAAACACTGTATGGACTGCCCACGTTGCATACCCTTGACTTGGCCACTGCCGTTTAAACTGATGTGGCTGCCCACCGATTGGCTGACCGTATTGCTGAGTTTGATTTGCCGTTTAAATATGCTGCCCACCGTGAACTATATGCTGTTCTTTTGACTGCCGTACGGACTGTGTTTTAATACTTGAGTTACGTATTTGCTGTGAGTAATACGTATTACCTTTGACTGCCAGCGTGGAGCTTTGACTTGAGTTGAATACTGTCCAGATCTGCGCGGAAGTGCTCTTTGACATATCTGTTGTAGCTGCCCACGTGTATTTGCTGCTGACTGCGTACGGAATATATGCGTACGGCTCTCTTTTTTTGGTTTGCTGAGTGCTTTTTATTTGGATATCAAATGGTGGGCTGAGGTGGGCCCCCTCCCACTTTAACATTATAATTTCAACCTTTGAAAATTAAAATAAATTTGTAACTCAAAAATTTCCATTTGCCTGCTGGCCCATTTGACTTTGACTTTGACTTTTCTTTGACTTTTTGTTGAGCTGAGTTGAAACTTCATGTGGTGGGCCCACATTGCTTTGCCACATCATCTTTGATCATCTGCTTAAATTCCATGTCAAAATTTGACTTATTTTGACCTTGGAAAATTTTTTAAATTTTTCCAATTATTCATTTTTTGAATTTTTTCTTCATTTTTGCCACTGTCACTGGAAAAATTTGCCTTTTGAGGGACTTTGAGTCATTCTTTGACCACCAAAGTAGGCTCTAGGAGAATGCTGGGCCTCTGAGGATGAATTTTGACTGGTCATACGCCCCAGGCATCTCCTAACGCCACTTATTTATGCCTTTATACAAAAAATAATTAAAAAATCCCGTTTTGCGGGAAATTTTTAACTATTAAAAAATCCTACCTAGACCTAGCCAAATTCCACGAAACTTTACGTGTGATCTAGTATGGAAATATACATCGACCCTAGACACTAAGGATGTTGTCAGGGGCTCAATCTTCAAACCGTCACCTCGGCTTTGGGGTGTGCACGAGTGAAAAAAATCACGAGAATTATCCCCTCTGAAAAAAGAAAGGAACGAAAGGGATAATTCACCGGAAAAAAAAAAACACTCCAAGGTGTACTCGTTGCTGATCGAGTCCCACATCCTAGCCTGTTACAAATTCAAGAACATCATACTAGCATCACTTATTACAATTCCCCGTAGGGTGTGGAATCTGGGTACAGAGAAGAAATATGATAAGAAGATAGAAGGAGAGTAAAAAAAACTCTGTTGATTGATGACATCTGATGGTACAAGTGTCTTCTGGATCATCCTTGGGCATGGAGTCGTCAAATAATCGTCAGGTGCTACTCCAGCAGTCAACAGGGTGAATCAATATTTATTTTCACAATTGTTATTTTACCAGTTAAGATCTCTTAGATAAAACACAAAATTAACAATTACAAAGATAAACGATTTTATTAACAAGAAATTGGCGAGGACTCCAATCCTCTTTACAACAAATCAAGCTCCAACTTGTACAACAATTTGTTCTAGGCCTCCAACCCTAAGGACACCAATCCCAAAGCCAATTCAATAAAGAAAAATTGTAGGGCTCCAACCCTTATATGAAGACACCAATCTTCAATCTGCCAAGCTCCTGTTGAAAATTGTGTAAGTAGGTTCGGTCCTCATATAGATTAAATGTACTTTCGATTCTTATAGAGTGTAAAATGAAAGAAATTTATTTTTATTTTTTTTGGAGCATGGGTTTCATGCTCAAGGTCTTTTATTCTATAGGTCAAGCACCCATTGAGTGCTTCTAGGGTTTGTCCTAGGTCAAGAAGTCAAAAGAGACACTGTCATAAGTTGAAGACCCCATCGGGCACATTGTAACTTGTAAAGAAATTTTTTTTTGTCTTAAAAAGTGTCCAAATACCCTCCAAGACCAAGTCAGCCTAGCAGTTGGCAAGTTGGCCTAAAGGAAGAGCCATGTCCACCACTCATTCTAGCAAAGGAAGAGGAAGAAGAAGGCAGCGAAGGAGAAGGAGGACAAAGGAGACTTGTGTTTGGGCTAATTTTCTCTCACACATGCTAAGGAGAACTAGGGTTTCTGCAGCAAGACCTAGGGTTTCTATCTTCACGTTCGATCTTGGATAAAAGGAGACAAGTAGGTCAAGCAAAGGTCACCAAGGATAATCCTCATGCTCCTGAAGTGAGGGAAAGTCAAGCGAAGGTTTAAGGAGGGCTCAAAAGGCAGATCGAAGCTCACATGTGTGGTAGCAACAACTGCTTGGGGGCCAAAATTTCAGAGTTGCAGTGGAGGCCGAAATTTCTGCAACTGGAGGTCGAAGAAGTGCTACTGGAAGAGATTTGAATGTGCTTGACAGAATCAAGGTTAGCACATCATCCAGAGAGATTGATCTTGGTCTTGGAGGGTTTTGAAGTCAGCCTTAAGGTCTTGGAATTCGTCAATTGAAGAATCTATAAGAAAGAGAAGAGATTTGCAGGAATTTCCTCTCGAGTGGAGAGGTTTTGGCCCTAGCTTGCAGCCTATATTTTGTGTGATTGTTCTTCTTGTTTTGGTAGTTGTTTGATGATTCACACATATAATAATAAGTAACGAAGCTAATAAGTAAAAGGACATCACAAGCAGTTATCAACCAAAAAGAAATCTCTATGATCATTGCCTTTTTGATTTCTCAATAGCTCCAACTTGGTCTTTGCAAGACTCCAATTTCTAGGGCTCCAACCCTATCTTTCACAAGGCTCCAACCTTGTTTTAACGAGGCACTGACCTCTAGGGCACCAAACCTTTCAATCTGCTTCAAGTTCTTCAAGATAGTTACAAATAGTTCTCCAGGGTTTCCTATGTCTTCTGCAACAAGCCCTAACAGTGTCTTCTTCCACAATGCCCTCGAAGTACCCTAGCTCATCAATGACAACTTTATGATTCTCAAAAGTTGCCTCCACAACTCTTCATGTCACCCAAACAATATTCTTCAATGTCACATCATGAGGACTTCAACAGTGTATCATGATCTCCAAGGGTGCCTTCAAGATCAACTTAAATCATAAATAATGCTTTCCCAAGATGTCTTCACAATATCTTTACAATATCCTCAACAAGCTTCTTGATGATGGCTTCAAAGGATGTTCTCCTATACTCCTTCAGAAGTCTTCACTTCAACAAGGCACCCTTGTTAACATAATCAACTTCAAACCCTTACACTCAAAAGATGCTCCAAGATTTCTTCTTATGAGGCTACCACAGATGTCATTAAAAGAAAGGTCTAAACAATATTCCAAGAAACCTTTAAGTGTTGCCCTTAAGAAATCTTAAATGAAGCTACTTTATTTTCCAAGGAGGATAACGACCTCCAAGAAGACTTGCAATCAAGCAATAGAACTATAAAAATAAAGGAGAAAAACCCAAAGTAACCGAGAACCATGGGAAAAACAAAAAGGGACAAAACAGACTCAAACTCCACCATTTCCTCATTCACTAAAGATCTCTCATCTATCATTGTCCGCTCTAAAATTAAAAAAACCCTTACAATAAGGCTCACAATAGTGGCCTTCGAAATTACATCATTAACAACCTGAAGGAGGTCGAAACTCTTTGGAACAAATTGTTGGAATTCCAGTGGAAAGTGAATTTCTTAACATGATAATTACTTGTGAGCATTATTATGATTCTTCTTAGTTTATTAATCTTCTTCTTCATCAAGCAATTATCATTAGAATGCAAGAAAATAAAACAAGAGACAAATTACACCAGAGATTAGGCTTCAGGCTAGGGGAAAACCCCACCAAGGGGAGAAAATCATCAATCCTTTCTTTATAGAATCAAGAGAAATCCAATTCATATAACCATTGTCCCAAGTACCAAGTCAGCGCTTCCACCAGTCAACATCCGCTTTCATATTGTCCTTCATAGGTTTGTCCATGGCTCTGTTCATAGAATCCTTCACAAGGCATCATAGAGATACATTACAGAGTTTGTATGTCATCATAGAGATAGGTTTACACGCCCTTGTGTGTCATTATAGGGATCCATTACAAAAGCTCGCTTTCCAACATAGAGAAGCATCACAGAAGCTCACATTCCACTTCAGAAAACATCACAGAAGCTTGCATTTCCACTTTAGAAAAAAACATCACAGCAACTCACATTTCCTCTTCAGAAAAACATCACAAAATTTTGCATTTCCTCACAGAAAACCACCATAGAAGATCGCATTCTATCACAGACGGCTGCTACAGAAGATGTCCAAACTTGTTCACAAATAGATGACCATGCTAGTCAATATATAGTGTTTCTCACACGACCAAAGAGGTGCCTCTTCATCAAATCCAACATGTTCAACTAGAAGGGCCGACTTGGCTACTTGGACAGTCAAATATAATTACACGAAAATTTTAAATATATTTTTCTTTTACAAGTCCAAATGGGACATATTACAATTTGATGTTTCTTTTATTAAACAAATTGGCTTCTTCACTTAGTTATGAAGACCGAACCTAGTTACAATTTCCAACACAAATTGCATGTGGCGCTCCATTAATTCCCTGATGCAGCGAAAATTAGTGATGAATGCTTTGGCGCTCTCGTTTCCTCCCAATAGAAAGGCCCACATTGTGTGTTTGATTGGGACACGAAAATTCAATATGAATCAGCAAACAAAATGCAACGAAGATATGTGCATGAAGTTGCAAGGTACCCAATATAATTTAACAACCTTTACAATATCATTGAACGAAGCCGATCACTCATGCCAGTCAAAGATGGGCAGAAATGATAATACAAAAAACACTTCAGAAGACCTTATTGATTATCATGGTGGCAAAAATAGTATTTGCAAGGAATATTTGATGCTGCCCCCAATGCTTCTAGAGCACAAATGCAGATACACACATGTTTTGGACATGGATGGGACGATCCTCAGAAAGAAATCCCATCAAGAATGGTATGTAGACTTTTCCCTCCAACAAGAAGACATTGCATTGTCCATTTACATTTTAACACGACCAAGCCTCCAAGAATTCTTGAAACTAGCATCCAACATCTACGAGATTGTCATCTTCACATAAATTTCATAGGGGAAGGTAGATGCAATACTTCAAAATATGGTAAACAACAATGAGCTTTACATTACTCACCACCTTTATAGACAGTCTTGTAGAGAAATCAATAGGAAATTAGTCAAAAAAGAGTCTTCTCTCAAACATGATATTAGAAAAGTGGTGATCATGGACAACTGCATTTTCCACTACTCCCTACAACCCCGCAATGTCAATCCCATGATGTGTTACTAGGGCAATCCCAACAACGAGGAGCTTGACTACCTATTCAAGCTTCTCCTCCAAATGTCCACAATGGAAGATGTCTAAATCTCCCTCAACACCCAATTTCCCAAACTACACGATTTTGAATCTGAGATTCCAAAGCAGTTGGATGATCATATTGCAAATACAACCTTGGTGTCTTCTTGACTAGGTTCATATTTATGCTTTGATCTCCAACAACGTGACAAAAAGAATACTCTTGTTCTCAACATGGACAACACTCAAGTAAAGGAATCCTAGAAGAAATTTCCCATTTGCTCCAATTATTTCAGTGTCTATAAACCCCAAGTTAGGAATATAAAGTGTTTAGAAATTAGCATCAATGACAAATTATGATTCAAAGATTCTAATCCTGGCAAATCTTTACCTTAAGTCGAGAAGTTCTTAAGAGAGACGTCTAAGGCATTTCAAATTGTGATTTTCACTTTAAGTTGTGTGGATAAAGTTGTTGTGGTTTTGGATGAGATAAACCACGAGAAATTAGTCAACATGTTTCTCGACAAGGATTTTGGTTGTGCCACAAGTCTTCCAAAGAGCTAAAACCTCTTGGATTAGATATGAAGAATGTGGTCTTCATCGACAATCTACTATCATGGAGGCTAATAGTTGGTTCTCATGAATCCTTGCCTTACCTATCTTTGCCCCTCACTACAAGAAATCACTTCAATCACTTCTCCGACAACTGTTGCACTGCTCTCTTTAGAAATCATTCTCTTGATCTCTTACCCGATGTATCTTCCAAATGCCGATCAAGACTTTTCTTATAATCTTCTCGTTGAGAACCAACAGCGCAGATTAGATTCTAATCAATGGCTCAAATAATTTCGGCTTGATCCTCATCTTCTTCTAGAAGTTTCACCCCCAATTTAATTAATACCCTTTAATTATTTTAATTTCCTAAGTTTAGACTTAGACATCCATTAAAAACTATTGATTATTTTAATAAAACCTTCTTCGAATGGAATTTCCCAAAACGATTTCTCGTATTCTGGAATACATGTGTCCTAGCATCCTTGCAAATTTTGAGGCTTAGAACCTATGTAACCGAATTCGGCCTACATGGGCTACGCGTCGCGAATCCAACACGATTCGTACGGATTTGTGTTTGGATATCATGACAAGTCGTGTCCGACCGAGACATGATCGAATCTGAATCGTGTCACAATTTCCAGACACGAATCGGCAAAATAGCGACCCACGCAGCTTTTTAAGAGGGCTTTCCTCATTTCTTTTTGCACATTCATTCATTTACTTGCTGTGGGTTTGTTGTGGGTGTTTGGGAGCAAGGAGAAAAGGGTGTGGGAGCATTTTCAAGGAGATTCAAGCAACAGTAAAGTGCATTTTCTCTCTAATATTTTTGCATTTTTATTACAGCGGTCTGCAAATGCATTTCTTTTACAAATTTGTGCATTTTTTGTTTATTCTTTTACAGTATTCATGGCTCAATCAAATGCAGCAGGGAAGGGACAAAGGAAGGGGAAAAATGTCCCCATTGGAGATGCCCCTCCTCTCCCAATTTCATCAGAGTCTGCTGCAACTAATGTTGAGGGAAGACTTTCTCCTCAATGTAACATTGACAAATATCCCTTGTGGAAATATGTCACAAGAGAGCTAGGGCCAAGCAACAAGGTGAAGCGAGGAGGCAATGTGAGTTGGAAATGCAACTATTGCCACAATACTTTCGCGAGCACATCTTTCTGTCTGAAAGGTCATTTGTTGGCTTTACCAGGTTGTGGGATTGGTGCTTGTACAAAGGTGCCTTTATCAAAGAGGAAAGAAATGAAAAGAGAGTCCAATGTTGGTATGGCAAATGTGGTTGCAAAATCAAAAAAAGTCAAGAATGATGACCCACTTCCATTCTTGAGGAAAGGCAACAACAAATTCCCACTTAAGAGTTCTAGTGTGGGACAAGCAGCAAAAAGAAAGGCAATTTCACTTGGTCCAATCGACAAGATTTTCCAGAAGGAAAAATGGGAAGAATTTGATCTCACCATTGCCTTTTTTTCTATGAAAACTTCATATCCTTCAATGTTGCACGCTCACCTCTATTTATTGAGATGTGTCAAGCTCTAACTTAAGGGGCTCCATCAGGGTATGTGCCTCCTGAGTCAAAGAAGCTTAGAACCACATTGTTGACGAAGGCAAAAAAAGAGGTGGAAAAAATGCTTGAGCCGATTAAAGCATCATGGCCAACATCTGGGGTTAGCATTGTTTCTGATGGATGGACAAATCCAGCACGACAACCACTCATCAACTTCATGTGTCATCCTTGAATGGTCCAGTTTTCTTAACAGCAGTGGATGCACTTGGACAATACAAGGATGCACAATATATGGGTGAGTTGTTTATTAAAGTTATTGAAGATGTAGGTGTTCATTCTTGTGTGCAAATCATTACAAATAATGCACCTGTTTGCAAGGCTGCTGACATGATTGTGGAAGCTAAATATCCACAAGTGTTTTGGACACCTTGCATTGTCCATTCATTGAACTTAGCACTGAAATTTATTGCTTCTGATGTGCTTTGGATAAGTAACATTATTAAGGATGCACGGGATATCCGTAACTTTGTACAAAACCATACAAATGCCCCCACTATCTACAAGGAGTACAACAATCTATCATTGTTGAAGATTGTGGATACACGGTTTGCCTCTTCATTCATCATGTTGAAGAGGTTGAGGGAGGTCAAGACCACTCTTGGGGCCATGGTTATTTCAAAGTTTTGGTCTTTTTGGAGAAAGACAGATTAAGTAGCCTCTAAAAGAGTGAAGGACACAGTGTTAGATGATGCTTGGTGGGGGAGAGTAGATCTAGTTATTCAGATCATGGACCCTATCATTTCCTTGCTTCGATTTGCAGATACAGACCAACCCATCCTAGGAGAGGTGTATGAGGGATGGGATTCCATGATTGACTCTGTGAGGAGCATTATTTTGCAGAGTGAGTGCCTTGAGTATGAGACATCATCAGAGGCCTTCTTCACCACTATACAGGATATTCTTGTCAGCAGATGGGGCAAGAACTGCACACCTTTACATTTTTTGGCTCACTCATTGAACCCAAAATACTACATCCATGAGTGGCTGAATGGTGGACCTTCCCATAGATTCCCTCCTCACATGGATGGTGAAATTTCACAAGGGAGGAAAGATGCATTCAGGCGGGTTTTTCAGGATTGAGCATCCCTTGATGAGGTGAAGGATGCCTTTGCAGAGTTTTCCACTGGCATTGGTCGATTTGCAAGATATGATATTATTAGAGACGGGGGGACTAATAAGCCCTATTCTTGGTGGGCAAATCATGGAGCAACAAGCCCTCCTCTACAGCAGTTAGCCATGAGGCTCCTCTCTCAAGTGACTTCATCCTCTTGTTGCAAGAGAAATGGAAGCACATATGGGAATTTGTATAGTGTCAAGAAGAGCAAGCTTGAGCAATCCAAGGTAGAGACAATGGTGTATGTGCACACCAACCTTCATCTTATTTACAGGCAGAAGGAAGAGTTGTTGAAGGGAAAGACAAAGATGTGGGATGTCTTTCCTAATGATATGGGTCTGGACAACAGTGCTAGAGCCTGTAAGATTTGAGAATGGTGATACTGTACAGGGGTCATCCTCCACACCAGCAGATGCAGAGATGACTTTGGATACAGAGGAGAAGGATGCAACAGAGGAGAGCAGTGGTACTGGTGACCATGATGATCAAGACAGTGATGTTGATTTTGATGATGACTATGAGGATTGATGACTCATGAGTCATGAGCTACCTACTGCCTTGAGGCTTTGTATACTTGTAGTTGTTTTGTATTTGCTATTTGATATTTCTATTTGTCATTGCCATTGCACTACCTATGTAACACATTTTGATTATGATGACTTAATGAGAAAACTACAGTTGTCAGTATCTCTATCTTACTATCTTGTCTTTCTCCTATTGTATCATTGATGAATTGAATATGTATTATGAATCATGATTTATGATTTATGTCACAATTGTATTTGTATGTACTATGTACTATGCATAATGTTACTTTGTAAACAGTAAAACTTACATATAGATAAAGATTTATGTTTGAAATCAATGAATTTGTATATGAATGAGAATTTGTGTAAGAAATATCTAGTTTTTAATATATAGATATATAACGTATCCAAACGTGTCCTGTTCTAGGGGGTCAACTTGTCCGTATCCGACACTCAAATCCCTGTATCCGTCAAATCCTAAATCCACGTGTCAAGTAACTTAGGCACACACTCATTTGCATCCTTGCCACATAGACATGATCTCACTTGTGTAAGCTAGCTCTCTCACCTGAGTAAGCAGACCTTTGTGCAGAAGGGGCCGGGTGAAAGTCCTAGGCCTATTTGGCAGAGTACATTCCCCAGTTGCAAGTTTTGGGCCAAGGGTGCCTTTCAAGGGTTGTAAGCTACCTACATTCCACTGTAACACCCGCATAATGGAGAAGGTTGGAGAAGACATGCCTGCCACCAAGTTAATAAAAAGCAATACAAAGAAATATATGTATATGCTTGCCACGGAGACATGTTGTACCCTACGAAGGCTGTCTCACCCTTGCAAGCCAGCAATCTCACCCAAGCAACTAAGCCTCTGTATGGATTTGGCCCGTTGAAAGTCCAAGTAGATTTCCTCCAGTTGCAGTTCCTCGGTCCTCAGCCAAGGGTATCTTTCTAGGGTTGTAAGCTGCTTGCCACCTAGTTGATCAGTAGTATTACTCTTATTTATATATATAGAGAGAGAGAGAGAATTAGAATGACCAGATTATAACAAGCACATATACATGTCAGGTGGGCAGTGGTCAAGGTGAATCAAGTGAGCTTTCTTCCCGGAGACTTGGGTTGAAACCCTTCAAAGCATAATGTCGTGATGTCATGTTACTGGAGACAGTTATGTGCTACTTCATGAAATCTCATTGTTAATTGAGAGTAAGCAATTTCTCCTGAGCAGTAACATCAAACAGAAAAGGCCAGGTACGAGTCCTTGGTAATTTTGACAGAATAGAGGATAGAAGGTAATGTCATCCTAGTCCTTGGTAATTTTGACAGAATAGAGGATAGAAGGTAATGTCATTCTTGTTGACACATAGCCCTTTACAACCCAAAATAATAACAATAATAATAACAACAAAAACCCAGTAAACATAATGCACAGATTTCAACAGCTTTAAACATATTCTTGAATTGGGTTATACAAAACGTGCTAAATCAGTTTATCCAGCTGAACAATGCCACAAAACGTTCACTGTCTATATTACAACAGAAATTTAAAAGGGTAGAATCACACTCGTTCGGTAACTGGAGGGAGGAATAAAGATAAAATTAGAACAATTGACAATCAATCATAGGCAAGCTTACCAAGCCTAGCCCATGAAGAACTGGGCTTCTGGTCGTCTGCAGAAGAGGGGCTTCCTCCTCCTTTCCTTCCTGAAGACTCCCCTTCGCTACCCATCGAATAAATCCTCGTTTTCACCCAATCACTGAATGTTGTTGATTAAACAATCAGAATGTATTTGCAGATTGTGAAGAGGTTGCAGAATTGGAACCAGAAGTGCCCAAAATCTCCAGCGGACACAGATTGAAATCTTATTCTTCGATGCTGTGGGTAGCTTGTCTGTGACGAATTCCTTCCACCTTCAAAATGCTTTTGTACTTCTCCATGCATTCATCCATCTCTTTCAAGTGCACTTTTTGTTGACAAATTCAAAATCCCTTCATGGGTTTATTGAAATTCTGATGTGTTTGTGGGGCCTATGAGTTTTGTTCATTACACGTTCTTAGCGTCGTTATAGGAATTGATGAATTTAATTGAAAAATAGCTTTTTATAGGATGGCTACGAAGTGCAAAACCATATCGGAATTACCCAATTTGCTTGAGCTTCGGTCCATTCTCTCTGATGAAGTTTAACTTTGGGTAAACTTAGAACTAAGTCATTATTCCCTAAGATAATGTAAACTTAAAAGAAGTATAGTATATGCAAAATCATAGTTAAATTTATGTGAATTAGAAGTTATGAATGTATTGGATGTAAAATCATAATTTAAAAAGTTATAGAATTGATTATTATAGGTGTATTTATTTTGGAATAGAATTTATAAAATTTAAATTTAAATATATTATTATATAGAATATTAAATGTTATTTTTTTATGTTTATATGTTTTTTTATGTTTAATTTATATATAAAATTATAATTAATAAATAATAATAAATTTAAAATATAGTTATAAATTTTTATTGTTTTCAATTTTAATATGTGAGAGTTATAAAGTAAAATGTATTGATGTTTATGGAAAATTATTCACTATTTAATTTACATATAGTCGTGTTAGATACAATTATTTATATGAAGAAATATATATGATTCTTTAATATTGTTGTTTTTTTAAAGAATGGAGAATATTATTATTTTTTCTAAGACGAGCTATGTAACTCATAATAATTATGATTATTATATTTAAGAAATGTTCAAAATACAATTTTCTATTGTACATATTTTTGAGTGAGTATTTTTCATTTCTTGAAGAGTTGAGGTGATATGTTCGAAGAAGCCATTTGGTCAGATGTTAATAATGAAAATGTTTGACAGACATTTAAAAAAAAAACATACTAATGAAGCTAATGGGCTTTACTTCCCTCTTTTTGAATCATGGTACTAAAAAGGAGTCAAAATGAAGACCTTAACTACTTTACCTTACCTCCCCTTGCTCTTAATCTTCACCATCATTCATGGTTCATGATTCAATATTTCTTTGAATATTTTTTAATATTTTATGTCATAATAATGAACTTCTTAAATCAAGTTAAAAGGTCAACTTTGATACATATATGTTTATGGAGTCTCATAGTATGCAGCCTCTATGATAATAATTAATGTGCTAAGAAAAGGACATGTGCATGCCAAACTTGAAAGGCCAAAGTTTTTTCACCTCATTAGGCATTATCAATCATACACAACTTATCAAGTATGATGCAAATGCAAATTTGTCTTGCATAACCATTCCCAACATAAATAATATTTTATGAATGTGGTATCAATGGCTCCACTACCGTACATTGATCGCCTACTTTACATATTAACATCAATTATAATAGTGTATGTTAATCTTCTCAAATGATGCTTAAGATGCCCATGCTACGCTTCTCTACTTAAGAGGCATGTCTTTGTTCATGGTAAATTAAATGATTCATTATGTCTTTGTTGATCAACATTCCTTGGTCAACGTTCTAGTCCTTTAGTGGTACTTGGTATTTCTATCTAAATGTTCCATACTTAGTCATTTTTTACAAATACGGGTTGCGGGAAGGCTTTTTGTCTATTTCCAAGTATGTAAACCCACAAGCTCAGAAGTTCCAACACTTAGTCATCATTCCTCCCTTTTACGAGGCCCCATATTTATCTACCCCCACATTACTATTTCACTGCACCCTCTCTACTTGGTCATTTTCTTAATAGTGGGAGTCTTGTTGTGGGAGTCAAAACCATTATGGAAAATGCCACAACCTACATTTATGAAGCACCTAAATGCACTTGTATTATTTCTCAGTCAATTCCCTAAACGTGGATGTGAGGGACCTCTTATTACCTCATCCCTCAACTTCCCTCGACTTCCCACAACCCACATTCCCATATTCTCCTTTTTTACTTATGCACCACTCATTATGCACCTCTCATACTTAGTTGATTTTCATGAATCTTATTGTATAAGCACTACTTTCAAGAGAATTCAAAGTTCTACTACCACTGCATCCATCACACACTTGATTTGATATTTTTATTAATTTAACGTGATTTTTATAAAATCTCTGTTATAAATTAGAATCTAAATGGTAAAAAATGGCCTCAATGTCTCGTCATAGGATATTACATCAAACACAACAGTTTAGTAGCTAGTATGCTCATAAAACAAGGTATCATCTTAATAGTACCACCGCCTATTCATTGAACTTATGTAAATAAGTATGTCAAGGTAGAGAAAAGAGTCATACTATAGGGACACAATCAACACCCTTGGATGTGAGGACCGTGATTTTTAGTGGTTTGAGGTGTATAAGAGGTATCCAAGGCTCACACCAAAGGATAAATGCTCGAATAAAGTCTAGACTTATAAAATAGCACAAGTTGAGTGTATGCCTAAAGTGTTTAATTTCAAGGAACTAGTTTCATAGTGTGCAAAGAATTTCAATGCTAAGCAACAAATAATTCAGTTGGAAAAGAGAGTCAAACATCAATCTCTATTACACCAAGGGTTTTCAAGAAAATGTTATGACTTTCTACTCCTAGTAAAACTCTTAAGGTTCGTGAAGCAGAGGCATTTTTGATTGCTCGTGGTGAAGGAGCAAAACTTATCAAAAATCTTTCATAAGGAGCCACTTAATGATCCTATAAGTTCTTCTCAGATCGAGGTATGCTCACTTGCATATCCATACAAAGAATTTTCATGGTTATTCACCAAGATTGTTGAGTGGGCTTCCATGGCTACTAATCCAAAGCGTGTTCTCTATATTTTACATTACTCTATACATGAGAATGCCATCATTGATTATGCACATATTATTTTGAATGAAATCTCTTTTTGGTTAGGGAATTCCCACTGAGCAAAGCAATTTTATATGAATTCTTATTAAATTTATGCCAGAGTACAATGTCGTGTGTTTAAATATTTACCATGTTTAAGAAGTGTATACTACAATAAGGATATAGTGCAATTCTGATATCTAATACTTTGGAAGCACAAGACCCCTTTCAATTTTTATCAAGTCCAAATGTTTTTCTTGCTACATTCAAGAGAATGATTCATGGTACTTCTACATATAGGTTGTCAACAAAAGTTGTGGTTGTTATCATTAGGAAAGGAATGCTTGAATGTGAAAAAAATGAGTTTATTTATATCATATTATATGGATTTCAACAAAAAATCCTCTTTATTCCCTTATTATGTCTGTGAAAAATTATTTGTAGCAAAATTATATAAACAATACAAGTTCTAGGCTCACATTTTTAATGAGAAAAGAAAAAAACAATGCATCCCATTACTTGTTAGAGTTGGAGAGATTAATGTTAATTCTACTTATCACTTGGAGGAGTTTGTTGTTTACTTTAATACTTTTAAGATGCAAAAAAATCATGAATTTCAAGGGTTTGACCAAGATGGTCCATTTTCGATTCACACGTTTTCAATTGGTTATGGTTCATCTTTTACTAAATCACCACAATTTGGTGAAGGAGGAGGGGATAGCCAAAACCCTTAAGAAAAATTCCATGAAGGTAACCAATTCATTGCAAGATGATATTAACACTTGGTCAACCCTAATGATCAATATTGACAAAGAGGACAAACTATGACAAGTAATAATCCTAATTCACCAGCAAAGCCAACAACGCTGCCAACAACGTCGCACCCACAATCATACACCTTCAGGTGGCTTCCCCAAGGGCGAGATCTTCGTGTCAGCCAGCAGTGTCGCCTTCCTTATTGCATCAAGCCCTTTGTTAATGAGGTAGTGTGCGATGTTTCCCCTCTGGAAGTTTGTGATGTTTTATTAGGTATGTCATACCTATGGAAGCGCCATGTTGTATATGAATCTAGACCGCGTTCTATTATTATTACCTTGGTTCAGAAATTGTACAGGATACTAGAGGTACCACCGCCTACCACCCTTTCTTTGATCTCTTCTAAACAATGCAGTAAGATCATTTCCCAAATCGAGAAATTTGTCTTCCTTATGATTCACCCTCAAAATAAGAGGAATATTGTGGCCACATCCACAGCCTCCAAACATGGCTCCTCTGCACGACAATAATAGATGGAAAAGGTCATGGAGGAGTACAGGGACATCTTCACCTCACCCATGGGGGTACCCCTACACTGTCATGTCAAACACTCCATCGATTTGACCTCAAGCGTGTTGTTACCCAATGGACCAATATATCGATGCTATGTTCTGGAGAACGATGAGATTAAGAGGTAGATTCAGTAGATGTTGTAGAAAGGGCACATCAAGCCAAGTTCATCACCTTGTGGGATCTTAATCATGTTGGTACAGAAGAAGGATGAAACCTGAAGGCTTTGTATTCACTATTAGGCATTGAATAAGATCATTTCCTGGAATAGGTATACAATCCCACGAATTGATGACCTTCTAGACCAACTTAAGGGAGCCAAATATTTCAGCAAGATTGACTTGAAGTTTTATTATCACCAGGTACCGATTGAACCCACTGATGTGTGGAAAACTGCCTTCAAATCCAAGAGGGCTTTTTTGAATCGTTGGTCATGCTTTTTGGGTTGACTAATGCCCCTGTAACCTTTAGGCCCACTGATGGATGACATCTTGCAACTCTTCAACCAACTTGTTCATGGTAGTGTATCTAAACAACATCCTGATCGTCAACTAGAGTTGGGAAGAGCACATCCACCGTATCTGAAAGGTCCTCCAAACCCTACGATAACACAAATTGTGTACCAATTTGGAGAAATGCACTTTTAGTGTTACCCAGGTTTAATATATGGGGTACATCATTGATGAGAGAGGTGTGCATGTGGACCCATCTAAGATATAAGTTATTTTGGATTGGTCAGCCCCAACCACCCTAATAGAGTTTTGCATCTTTCTTAGTCTTGCCAATTTCTATCACAGGTTCATGTTTGTATCATCTCATATCACTTGGCCTTTGAGTCAAGACACCGAGGGCAGAGCGAGAGAAAATTTCTTTTGGTTGGAATCCCGACAGAAAGCATTTGTCAAGCTGAAGCATTGCCTCTGCTCTGTGCTAGTGCTCACATTACCATACTTGCAACAACCATTTGAAATTGAGACATATGCCTCTGACTATGTGATTGGTGTAGTTCTTACATAGAAGGGGCATCCCATGGCATATCACGGTGATACACTTCCAGATATAGTCACAACTGTATTAGTAATTGATCTTTAGTGTATTTGTTATCACAACTACAACAAAGCCCTTTTTATCTTTTTTCCTCCAGCTGTTGTGGTGCTAACGTTGTAGGTTGTGGGACGCTAGGAGCAACAACACTTCCATCTTTATAATTGTGAATGATAGACTTCATTGTTGCCATAAATTTACTTTCAACTTTTCTTGCAACCCTAAATGCATTCTTCAATGACTTAGGTTCACAAAGGCAAACCTCATGTTAGATGTTATCCCTTAACGTTTCTATGAAGACATCAATCATATGCTCCTATGGGATATCAATTACCTTGATATTTAATTTTTGGAAGTCCCCAATGTGCTCTCCAACTGAACCCTTTTGTTTGAGATTTATCATTTGGATAAAGAAGGTATTTCTCTTTGTATCCTTATAATGTGCTATCAGTTCCTCCATAAAAATTGTGCAAGTGACTATGCTTTATGAGAACAAAGCCATCGATGCCATACAAATTGATTGGGTTCTAAATATAAAGATGCAATGCATACCTTTTGTGTGTGTTGCACATCATGTAGATCAAATAAGTGCTCCCTTTGTAGTATCCATTTTACAAGATCCTTGCCATCAAAATTCCTCATATCAATCTTTGGAATGTGTTGGGTCTTAAACCCAATGATGTAGTCTCTAAAATCATAATTCATATTCCTTTTGTCCTCATTGTGATTTCCATGGAGTACCTTGTCACCACTAGGAAGTCTTTTTTGCAACAACTTTGTTAACCCTTCCAACTTGACATTCATCACATCCATGTCTACTTTAAAAACTCCCATGCCTGCTTTTAAAGCATCGTTCAAACTTTCCATGTTTTCTTTTAAACCATCCAATTCGTTTTTGGTTTCTCTTTGTGAGAGTGAAATTTTTTGCGCTTGGTCTTGTAATTTTGATATCGCGTTGCATTTCTTCCTCTTCTTTATGCATCATAGTAGAGTTTTTTGTTGGCTTATTAGGTGTATCAATTTTTTTGTTGCAAGGCACATTGGAACCAAATAATGATATATATGTTTCATTATGCCCTTTGAATCACTTTAAACTGATTTTTCAAACAAAATTTATGGAAATTTAAAAAAATACACACATTGTTTCTTGTTTTTTGACGTTTGATCTTGAAACTATTCTATCTTTGTAATTTCAACCTCTCAAGATATGAAATTTCATCCTTTGGTATCCCTCTTTGTCTTCTTTCCGCCCCCACTAGTTAGACTGAGATTGGATTCTTCAGGATAAAGTTATGCCAATTATCCCACAATAACTTGATTATGGATTGGTTTAGCAAATCAAAATTGTATGGGATGCCACGTGTCACAGTTTTGACCTTCATCCCTGGGAATCATACCCAATAAACTAAATTCAATTCACTTTTTACAAAATTCAATTTTGATGCTCGAAGGGAAAGTTATGATGATTTTCCCCGGAACCCTTGTTTGAGACTGAATTTTGGCACATGCAAAAACCCTAACTTCCTCAAACGATATCTCTAAAAATATTGAGAACCGAGGTCTGAAATTGCATCGAGATGTTCATTCAGTACTTGCCTCCACATGATAGTAATTTTAGCTTTAGAATCCTTGTAGAAAAAAATTATATCGAAAATTCCAAGATTGCTTGTTTGAAGCAGCAAAACCCTAGGATCCAAAGCTCTGATACCAACTATTATGTAACTAGATCACAAAAAAGAAGAAAAGATAGATTAACAACTTGAAAATAAGCCTCTTCGAGGGGGAAACCTCCTTTTACATCATATAAATGAACAATTATTGGATGATTCAAATGGCAAGGTCTCCTTGCTATATATCGGAGTCTAAAGGGTCAAAATATAATTAGGGTCTACATAACAATAATAATGCAAGGGCTCAACAATAACAATAGTGAGTTTCTATGGGGAACAACGATAAAAATATGAGGGTTCTATGGGGCACAACAATCACAATATGGGGGCTACACTAGTATTATATGGACCTAACAATGGTGAAAACCTAACTTCTATTAATAAATGAAATACATAATATTGTAGAACATAGAAATGCTAGAATGGTGGTAGTTGTGTTTGAAAAAAAAGACATGGCGACTATGCGTATTCATAAAAGCTATTATAAGAGGTCAAGATAATTTACTTTTTAACATAAAGAAAGAATCATAGAGGTCCAAAAACCAACCCTAAAAGATGAAATGCCAAAAGGTTTATGGGCCTTGATGGGGTTAGTTGGTACATCAACTTCCCAGAGTCGTAATTTTTGCATATAATCTTTGTTTGACATGTTTGATAGTTTGTTGGAAAGGTTTAGCCAATAATTACTAATTCTAATGAAGGCCCAAACTATTTCTTGGGCTTCTGCCACATAAAAATAATGTCATTTAGGGGCTCTAAACAACCTTAGAAGTTCAAGACTTGAAAAAGACCGTCGAAAAATTATCAAGATAGAGAAGTGTGCTTTGAACTAGTGGAGTAGGTGGATGGCCACTGGTATCCACCTAGATCAAGTTCTGTTTGAATCAATGATAATCCCATCTTTTGAGATGTCATTGCCAAGAAATTTACCTTTCCAAAAAAAAACACTTTTCTAAAGGAAATGTTATATTTTTATCATTTCTAAAAGTTATGTTTTAGTGTTTTATGTGTCTACTTTGTTTTTCAAATAAATTTTTACACCATCAAGATAAACCACAACATTATAATTAATACGGCCTTTGAAATTTATGTCCATAGATCATCAGAATGTAACCTCAACACTAATTGGTCCAAAGGGTAAAATGAATATCCCCCAATTTTGGATGAAATATGGTTTTTAGCCTATTTTTTCCACCACCAATACTTACTTATAGCCGTTAAAGCTATCCAAATGAGAAAATGTATATGAACCATATACTAGTTGTAGAATCTTGTCCATAGTGAACCCATCATTTATTGGATTTAATTTGGAGGTAGCATTAGCCAGCATATCAACAAACTATAGGTTTTTTTATCAAGGAATAGAAATAGTATTAAAACCTTCAAGTCTCTTATTGGCTTGCATACTTTGAGCTAATAATTTTTCAAATGAAGTGATAAATAGTGAATAATATTATTTACTTGCAATGATTTCTAAATCACGAAAACTTTTATAGATTTCACCTTTAAATGAATAGTTTTTCCCAAGCCTTGAATTAAAGTGGCGGTAGAATTGGCTTACATATCAACAACTATATTTTTTTGTCGAAGAATAAAAGTAGTATTAAAACCTTCAAATTTGTCATTAGCTTCCATACTTTGAGAAAAGTTTTCAAATGAGGTAATAAATAGTAAATAATATTTTTTACTTACAATGGTTTCTAAATTACCAAATTTCACCTTTAAATTGATAGTTTTTCTTGGGCCTTGAATTAAAGCTTCATATTCTATAGTATTATTTGTACATTCGAATTCAAGCCTATAAGAAATGACAAGGCATTTTTCCTATCATGGATTAATCGAAATACAACTAGCTCTTGTGCCTTCTTGTGATTTAGAACCATAAAAAAATAGAGTACAAAGGTCAATATTTACATCTTAAGTTAGTTGAAACACTACTTTGCACACTTATTATAATCAAATTGTTGTTTTCATTAGTTTATGTGCAATGAAGGAGTTGGGACTGGTTTTCACTTTTAGAAAGTGAGTCTTCCACTATGTAATTTACCACTTTAGTTTCCAAAAAGTAGTTACTCAAAATTGGTTGTGTAAATTGTGTAACACTCCACCCTATTTATATAATTTTTCATGATTACTCTTAGCATTTTTTTTCGAGGAAATATCCAGGAAGATCCACTTGAAGGGATGACATCCTGTTGGCTTATAAGCAGAGCCTAACCCCGAATGATTACTCTAACATGCAATGACTGTAATTTTATTTATTTATTTATTTATGTATTTATTTGAGAAGTCAAATGACACTTGCTTTCACTCTTCTATATATGTATGCATATATAAATTCTAATTATGAGTCTTTATCATCAAGGAAACCAAGCAAACGAATTAATGCACTTATTAAATAATGATTAACTTGAAATGCTACATAATTAAAAAGGGTCATTAATGACTTTATTGAGGGGTGTTTTTTTGGATCCTTTAATGGAAAAACATGGAGAATATCACTCCACTGAAAATAATATTTTTGAGAGATTAATATTAATTTACTCAAACACCTTTTAAAATTCGAAAGTTTAATTTCATGAAAAAGATTATTCTTAAAATGTTAATAGAGTTCGAACATATATTTTTAACTCATGATTATTAATTTTTAATTAGCTATACAATAATATAATTTATCTCATAGTTAATAATATAATTTATCTCATAATGAATTGTAAAATTCAAATAATGTAGTATTGATTACCTTATATTCCAACCATGCATGTCAGTGACCTTTACTTACAAAGAACTCATTTATGTGACCATAATGCCCTTAGTGTCATCACATTATTACAACCACGCACCTAATATATGTTTATAGGTTGTGGTTATTATGTTGATAAATTTATCATTCTAATCAAATAATCATCATATTTTTATGATTTTTATTTTAATGAAAAACAACCTTTATCAAGTCCATGTTAGTACTTTAGGTTAACGTTGTCTTAATTTTATTTTTTTATTTTTTTTTGTCATTGATATCCATTCATGCATGGTGGAGTGCAATTTATTTATTTAGCTAGAGTTTGTTTTAATTCAAAATTCCGTACACAAATTTATTTATTCAGTTAGAGTTTGTTTTAATTCAGAATTCCATACACATGTCATAGACCAACAATATATCCATGATATAATAATTATCACAACATAGAGTTAAAGAATGGGATGATTAATTGGTTGGTACAATATCTCCCTGCTATAATCTACCACGATGATTTGTAATAACTCATTGGAGGTCATTATGTTTAAGGGTACCATCCGAAGGATGGAATAATTGTTGTTTATATAACAATGGTACCAGTTATGCTCAGACCGAAGCGATCCTTCAATCACCATGTTAATGCAAACCTGCTAATTGGGTGGCTATCGATTAGTGTTCTTAGTTCAACACTAGTATAGGTTATGATTATACATATACATTTGCCTTCCGCAAGGATAAACCTAAGCTTGCAGATAAATGTGGTTGACTTAATCTTTTCGATACAAATCATAATGATCATCAAGGGATTCAAATAGTCATGACTATGTCCACCTCATACTTTATAGTTATGCAGGGCAGGGTTAAAATATGTGAGAGTTGAGCCATTATTGGAGTATGAATAGATTCTTCGTTGGATTCTTAAGAGACTTTCTCACATCTAATTGGAGAATGTCAAGCTACAAGTTTATAATTCATTATTAACATGAGGCATTTCACTATCACAACATAGTCTTGTTTCCACTTCGAAAGTTGAAACCAATTCATAACTATATCTCGCCTTTAGGACAGGTGGGTAAACCATCGTAATTTTGTGATTGATCAGTTGGCTCAAGAATGGAGTACACTCGTTACATATGATCTTCCATATGTCTTGATTGCCTGAGACATAACTCTTCCATGTTTGATGGGTAACCAATGGTGAATTAGTTATACATGGGTGGGATCTCAGGACTGATGTGTTTTATTAAAGTTTAACCACATCCCAACTTTGCATGTTATGCTACCCACCTGTAGTTGTGGGCTATTATAATGGTTAGAAAGTCAATATCTAAATGTTAGGTTTAATACACTTAATACTGTGATGACGAGTCCACAAGTTGTCATGCCACTAGAGGATCTTACTAGGAATCATAATGGTGACCCGTTGACTCTGATTACAATGAGTCCAACAGTAATTGCACCACTAGGGTATCTAACAAGGGAATCATAGTGGTAATTTTGGAATTTGATACAATCACAATGAATCCAACAATACTCATGTCACTGGGGTATCTATCCAAGGAATCGAGTAGTATTACAATGAAACCTCTAACTGTCAAAAGGTATTAATGCTAACTCGAGATTACATGGCATTATCCAATTTTATCCTTATATGAATTTAATGTTGAAATGCATCTCACTTCTTTATGCCAAAGAATAACAAGGACATCTACCCTTTGTCTAACATGGAAAACCTCTTACAACAAATCACAAGGTCAAAGATCATGTCCATGTTGGATGGATTTTTCAGGATACAACCAAGCAATGGTAAAGGAAGAGGATCAAGTGAAAGCTGCATTTACTACTCCATGGGGAACATACAAGTATCTAAGAATTCCATTTGGTTTATTAAACACTCATTCAACTTTCCAAATAGCCATGGAATTTTCTTTTAGTGATCTCATTAGCAAGATCACGAAAATATACCAAGATGATTTAATTATGGCCTATAAGGAAAGGGAAGACCACTGTTGACATCTTAGGAAGTTATTTGAAAGGTGCAGAATATATGGTATCTTATTGAATCCTAAGAAGTTGATATTTGGTGTTAATCAAGGCAAGTTACTAGGACATGTGATCTCGAAAAAATGAATTAGCTTTGACCCGAAAAGGATAGAATCCATTAGAGCTATAATTCCTTCTAAAGATAAAAAGTCTTTGAGGTCATTCTTTGGTAAAATAAACTTTAGAAGAAGATTTGTTCCAAACTTCTCTAAAATAGTCAAGCTAATGAATATCTGCTTAAAAGGATGCTTCATTCATAGGTGATAGCAAGAGATTCAAGTCTTTTCAAGAAATTAAAGAAAGAATAACAATTTCCTCTATCCCAATGAGCCTTGATTACTCCAAATACTTTGTCATCTATTCCTTTGCATATGAAGGCACAATAACAAGAATCCTCATGCAAAAATATGATGAAAGGAATGAGAAACCCATAGCCTTCATGAGAAAATATTTGCATGATGTTGAGTTTAGATACACCATTATAGAAAAACAAGCTTTTAATCTCATTAAATCCATTAAGCATTTTAGGTATACATTAGATCAACAAGATTCAAGACTATGTTTGCTACCATGCTATCATAGATGTCTCGACTCAACAAGATTACCTCAGATATAGATGTAAGTTGGTTTCCAAAATATAAGAATATGATTAGACATTAGGCCTAAGAAAATTATTGAAGGTCAAGGTTTAATTGATATGTTAAGTGAGGAAAATACCATAGCTTTCCAATTAGGTGAAAAAGAACAAGCTTGTGTCACAACCATTGAGCTAGAAAGATGAAGGATATTTTGACATTATATATTACTTAAGAAATTTGTTTGCTCTTCCTGAATTGGTAGATCATAAGAGAAGAGATTTGAGATTAAGGGCTATGAAATATTGTCTAACATAAGATGGTTAGGACTGCAAAACCCTAATGGGGTAATCTTTAGATGTGTGAACAAACAAGAAGTTGCTGATCAATGAGTTTCATGTTGGGTTTTGTGGGGGTCTTTATGTTGCCAAAACTATTGCCCACAAGATTTTAAGGGTTGGTTATTATTGGCCTGCATTTTTCAATGATACCCATAAATTTGTTAGATCCTACCAACCTTGTCAATTGCTCATTGGAAAGAAACAATTACCCGTTCTTCCCTTAAAATCCATTATCATTACATCACCATTCCATGAATGGGGTCTCGATTTCATAGATGAGTTCAAAGGTAATTATAGCAATCTTCATAAATGGATCTTGTTATGTAACCAAATCATAGAAAAGATAGATTAATGACTTCATAATAGCCTCTTCGAAGGGGAAACCTCCTTTACATCGCATAACTGAACAATTCTTAAATGTTATAAATGACAAGACCTCCTTTCTATATATAGGAGTCTAAGGGGTCACAATATAATCTGAGCCTACATAACAGTAATAATGTAAGGGCACGACAATAATACTAGTGGGCTTCTATGGAGCACAATAATATGAATATGGGGACTATGTGGGCACAAAAATAACAATAAGGGGGTTACACTAACAATCAAAATAAGGGGCTACACTAGCATTATAAGGACTTAACATGCCCCTCTCCTTCAAAAAAGTGTTGTCCTCAATGCTTGAGTAGTTATGGATGTTTCTGTATAAAATTCTCATCTTCCCATGTGGAATCTTCAATGGGTAAGTTCTTCCACTTGATGAGATACTCTGAAATTGATTGATTTCGTAGCTATCGGGTTCTTGTTTTCATGATTGCTTCATGTTCCAATATGATTTTTCCTTCCTTGTCAAGTTCTGGCAATATTGTTTGACTGGGAGCTTGTCATCTATAACCTTCTTTAAGCATGAAACATGGAAAACTGGGTGCACTCAAGAAGATGCAGGAAGCTCCAATTTGTATGCCATAATACAAATATTTTGCAACACCTTGTAAGGACCATAATACTTTGGTGATAGTTTATTATCCTTCTTAGCTTGCTTGAGGGAAATTTGTTTGTATGGTTGTACTCATAAAAATACCCAGTCACCTACACCGAAACTTCTTTCACTGCGATGTTGATCTTCCTATTGTTTCATTCGATAATGCACCAAAGTGAGGTTATCCTATAAGAGTTACAGAACTTGTTGTTGATGCTTGATGTGATCTTCCACTGCTTGAACCTTAGAATTTTCTCTTAAAGATGATGTGATGGACAGTGGATGTAATATTCCTAATTAGCTATGGCTAGTTGGAATATTCGATTTTGTTCGATTTTTTCCTTCTATAGTTATTTGTAAATAAAAAGTGACGAAGGGGGAACATAACTCACTTTAGAATAAAAAGTCACTTCCTAGGTAGCACAATGTTGTGACTTAAGGGGGAACCAAAGGGGCCAAAGGGGGACGTAGAAATGGGGCCCACGCAGACACATGGAGGGACTGCGCATGAGGGAAGGAACACATGGCAAGAAGGGGATCACGCAAGAGAAAGTGAGCCTAGGGATTGTGAGAGGCAGAGGCTATAAAATAGAGAGGAACCCCCTCATTTGGGATCATTCTAGTTATGAGAATTTGTGATAGTCATTTCGACTTAGAGCACGCTGGCTGTTTAGCTAGTCTGCGACATTGTTTAGTGCATCGAGTGTCTCCGTTCGGAGATCTCACCCTCAACCCTGTGGGACTTCGAGTGCTTGCTCGGGCAAGGTATTTCCATTAGCATTCCAGCAGTAGTTTCATCAGCATTTTAGCAGCAGTTTCATTAGCATTTCAGCAGCAGTTTCATCAGCGTCTTTGAGGAACTGCGCAGAACCCCAAGGGGGTGATTTTCGGGGGTCGACCATTTCAGAAAAGCTTTCTGGGTTTTTCTGGGTTTCTTAAGTAGAGTCCGATTCCAGAGTTTCAACCTTTTCTGAGGAGGGGAGCAGCCCCAAATCCTCATTCGATTCCAGTAGTAGCAATAGCACGACAGTTTTCCAGCAATTGGGACGCAGATCAATGTGAGGCCATTCCAGGAAAGCTTTCTGGGCTTTTCTAGGTTTCTTGAGTAGAGCCCGAATCCAGAGTTTCAACTTTTTCCGAGGAGGGGAGCAACCCCAAATCATCATTTGTTTTCTAGCAGCAGCAGCAACACAGCAACATCATCCACACAGAGAGGCCATTCTTGTCATTCTAAGAGTATTTCTTCACCTGCCTTGTGCAAGTCGAGGTGCCATCTATCTAATCATCTCTCGTACTCATTTATTGCTCAATATAATAAAATGGCTTAGCATTTCTCGCTACATTTCTTGTGTATCTGCTTATATTTCTGGTTTACATTATTATATGTTGTTCCACTATTATTTTATCACTTCTGGGTTATTATATCATTTGCACATATTCGGTTGGAGTTTTTGCTGGGATTTGAGGAATATTCTGGGTTAGGAATATTACAGTGGTATCAGAGCATAGATCTGTCTCAGCATGTGGAGCTAGCAATCTATGACACCGGGGGAAAAACCCTATATTTGTTACAGAGGTTAGAGATACAGAGACACTGGGCGTAGGTTGGAGAACACTTATGGAGAGGGAGACTGTGTTCCGATGGTGGACGCAGAACAGGAGGAGGCTGTGGTGGACGCAGAGCACGAGGATCCGATGGCAGATGATGACGGGAAGAGATTTGCGGATATGCTCCTCAAATCCGTGCAGGATCTATCGAGGCAGATTGAGGTGATGGGGCAGAGATTCACGGCAGAATAGGCCAGTGAGCATGAGAGCCCACGGGTTTTTCAGGTTGGCGAGGGATCGGGTGCATCCCACCATTTGCCAAAGCAGCGTGACACTGCGCAGTAGGTGGCCTCACATGCCCCTACACGCTCTACCATGCCCACTTTCTTAGGAGCCGACACGGGGACCATAGCCCAATAGGAGGTAGAGCCCGAACATATGGGCAATTATTTTGCAGAGTACCAGGCCTATGAGTAGGAGTTCAGGGAAGCCCTCTCATTCAGAGATTTTTTTCAACTCCAGTGGGATAGCAGACCCCGCGACCATCATAGAGGGTATCGGCATTACCATGATGGCGATACCCACCGTGTAGCGAGTATATTCCAATTACCTACGTTTGATGGCTCATCAAACAGTTCAGCAAAGTCTTGGGTGGAGAAGCTGGATATTTATTTCCAGCTTAACCAGATGTCGGAGGCAGAGGCCATCAAGGTCGCAACATTGCATTTGGATGGCGAGGCCCAGGATTGGTGGTTTCATGGGATGGTTACACTAGGGCACTCCACAGTGACGACATATACCAAGTTTACCAGGAGACTAATGGAGCGATTTGATCGGAGGGATCTAGAGCAACATTTTGTTGAGTTAACGAGGCTCAAGCAGACAAGGATCCCAAAGACCTACATTGCAGATTTCTTGAGGGTCTCTGTGATGGTGCCAGACCTATCCACGACACGAAGGGTCTATATGTATGTTGAGGGGTTAGCAGAGCCACTTCGGGGTTTAGTCCGTTCCACTAAACCATCCACACTCTAGGATGCTATCAGCAGGACCTGAGACTTCTAGGATGTCTTACCCAGGACCCGGACACCTTACCCACAAAGACAGACTTTCCAGTCTAAGGGGGAGGGTGTGAGGATTCCTCCTCCAAAGGGGAATCCAGGATGAGTACAGCTTGACGACAATGCCAGGAAGGAGCTGAAGAAGAAGTGGTTGTGCTTCACCTGTCAGGAGCCATGGGCACCAGGACATAGATGTGTTGCTGGTAGAGCACATTTTATTGAGGTCTTCTCTGAGAGCAGTGGAGAAGAGGATGATGAGGAGGATGTGGAGGCAGGAGATAGCCATGCCATATAGGGACCTATGCCACCTCCACCACCACCAACAGGTGGTGCATCTTTTGCACCCACCGGAGGGGCCCTTGCAACGTTGCGAGGAGTCCCCAAGTATCTGACACTATGCATACGAGGGACAGTACGTGGCCAACGCATATCAGTTTTTGTTGACAATGGGGCCACCGAAAACTTCATTGATGCACAGATGGTTGAGCGGAGAGGTATACAAACAGAGAGCTTCGATGGGTTTTTAGTTTTGGTCCTAGGAGATCAGACTATGATATGTGCTCGTTATGTTCCAGAGCTATCAGTGACAATGGGCACCTACACATTGACTGACCACTTTTTCGTGGTCGATGTTCCAGACACCAACATGATACTGGATGTTCAGTGGCTCATCACTCTAGGGAAGGTCACGACAGATTGGAAGACCCTGGAGATGGAGTGGGATGATGAGAAGACAGGGAGGCATGAGGAGATACGGGGACAACACACATATCCACCTCAGACTGTTTCGACTCATTGGATGGAGGCAGTCTTCCGAAAGGGAGACATAGAGTGGGCAGTAGAGCTGCGTGCATCAGAGGCAGGGACTACAGGGCGGATGGTACATCCGGAGATACAGTCCATCCTTGATCGGTATGCCATAGTGTTTGGGGAGATTCCACCAGGAAAGCCACCGGACCGGGGGTTTCAGCACACTATTGAGCTTGAGCAGGGCATACAGGCCGTGATTACCACCCCCTATAGGCACCCCAAGGCCTATCGAGATGAGATTGAGCG